>JAULJZ010221686.1:0-17666 GCA_032270985.1 Heliamphora pulchella
AAGTATTATCTTGAACATAAATGCAGTATTATTTTGAATATAAATACATGTGAGAGTACTTAAGTATTATTTTGAACAGAAATGTATGAATTATGCTTTAAATTTGCTTTATATCTATGTTTTGAAGCATGAAAATTTGTGATATCATGATCTTTTTTTCAAATGCACTGGTGTTGTTTTTAAAAAATGCTATATGCACTTTTAGAAAGCATGAGAATGTGAAATGAAAGTTTTTGATAATGTTATGCGGTTCTAAAGTGCCAAGTTACAAGGGCTTTTAGCCCTTTATATCCCGTTAGGGGTGGTTGCCCAATTATGGGTGTTGTTGCTCCCTATTGGGGAGGTTTCCTGTTGAGCGGGGGTTTTTGCCTTAAAGGCTTTGCGGGTTATAAGTCCCGGACAGTACATACCACTCGTGCTTGGTGGAGAGTAGCCCTCATTCCATCACGTTGCTAATCCATGCATTGAGAATTGATGTTACGGTACCGTCAGAAATCCTGGTCGTGATGTTGACGACTACTTGATCACTATTGGATATGAGTTATAAATGAGACACGATTATTTTGAATTGTGGCAGTTATGCCAGAAACTTTTTTTTTTTGGTAAGAGACAGTGAATTCTATGATTTATGGTTGTTAAGTCTAATGTGCTACTTTTACAAAGATTGAGAAAAGTTCGTTATAACTTGTGAGATCCTAAAATTCTGATAAGGTTATTTATGAAATTTTGGGACAAGTGGATGCAATATCTTACTATTTTTTTATGAAAAACATGATGTTTTCGTAGAATGACTATATATTTTTTATCTTGTTCATTATAATACTAAATGCACTCTCCTGTAACCTTTGTGGTTGCAGATAGCAGGGATGGCTAGAGTCAGTCCACCACAGTCGTCAAGTTTATAATCCCGGGCTCGTAGTTAATGTTTTTTTTTTATAAAATATACGCTAGTTCGGGGATATAGGATAGCGTATCCGAAGCATGTACAGTTGCTTGTTTCCTATAAATAAATAATTCCAATTTGATAATTTTGTGATTGCTATAAATAATATCGCTTATTTTAGATTACATCAGTTTTCTCAAAGTCAAAAAAAAAAAGTTAGTAGAAATCATGTATCACCTGAATGCCTTTAGTCACCACCTTAGCTGTAACGCGAAGGAAAAATTGTGCAATCTCAGGATGTGATAATATTCTTTATTGATTTTGTGCTTTTGGAAAGGGGTGTGACATGTTTGGCTTGGTTTAAAGCTGAAAAACCAATTTGACGCAGAAACACACACTGCCCAGCAGTTCGGTCGACTAGATGGCTTGGCCCAGTTGACTGGATCGAGAATTTTGAGTTCGGTCGACTGCACATGGGGGTTCGGTTGAGTGGACAGTGGAAATTTTTGAGTTCTATAAATATCAGGGGCATGAGATATTTTGGAAATTCATTACTTCTAAGCTAAGTTTTGGTTCTCTCTGCCTTCTCTCTAAATTTTGATGGACCCGGGGCTCGATTTTCAGCAAACTAACAGTGGATCCTTGATGTTGGTGCCGGGGACTTCGCGTTCATCCAGATAGAATTTTGTTTTGTCGAGGTTTAGTTTTCGAGGCATCGAGCTTTAGCTCACTGAGGTAGGATTCTAGACCCTATTGTTGTATAAGGGTGATATATATAATTATATGTGTTTTCACCGGATAAAAAAATACATCAAACGTAATTTTCATGTGTAAACCTTGGTTTTAGGTGAAAGTTGGTTTTTATGCCTTTTCTTGGTTGTATACATGTTTCGGGTACGTGGTATCCGCAGTTTTCAAAAGGAGATTTGAAAACGAGGTGTTTTGTGAAAATTGAGAAAAATATCTTTTTGGAGGTTTGGAGCTAACTCGCGGGGTTGAGTCTCATCTTTCAAATATTTTGTTGGAAATGGTTTCAGATCTCCATGTTGATAGATTAGATCTCTTTTTATACATGTGGTGTATAAACTGTTTGGTGGGTTTTCATAGTTGAGCTACGGTGGATTTTTAAATGTTTCCATAGATGTACTGTGACAGTGTGTGGTTTTGAGTTGGGCTTCTATTGCTCCTTGATGGAAGACAAAAAACGTGCGCAGAGTGGGTTCGCTATGGTCCCTCGGGTTAATCCCCGTAAATGTGGTTTGGTTAGCTTCGTCCAACGGTCATGAAAATTCGTAAAGAAGTATGTTGCCCCGTGAGTGGCTTTATTGTTGTAACTCCGTATAGAACTTGTCATTATCTAGTAGGCCTTTAGTGGTTCAGGACAAGGGTAATGGGCAGGAGTCTATAGTTGTTACCTTTGTTTGTGTGGCAGAGTCGGTACATAGGATCTTATTTTATCTCTTTCTCCTCGGCTGTGTGGTCAGAGTGGAGCATACTATTTTATTACAGCTTATCGTTTTATTTTCCTCGATTGTGTGTTCCGAGTGAGAAAATAACGTTTTGATCCCGATTGTGTGATTTGGGTGAACAAAAGCAGGTTTTGTTTACAGCTTTCCCTTAACTATGGCATGATATCTATTAGGATGATATGCATGGTTTGAAGGATGGAAAATGCGGAGTTTTATGAGATAAAACCTTTTTGAGGCTCGTGTTGGCCTGACAGAAAAATTGTGGTTTTCGAGAGAAAAAAACCTTTTTGGCACCTGTGGTTGAGCCCGTATGCTTATGATTGCATAGCCTACTTTACAGTTTTACTGTCTGTTTTCTATTGGGCTTCGGCTCACGGTATGGAATTTTGTTGTAAAACCTTTTTAGGTAGACGTGATCCTGTGGGGTGACCTTGAGGTGCCCGGAGGTGGCTGTTGATGAGACCTTATTGTTTGGTCTTTGTTAGGTAGTTTATACCTTTCTGTATATGTTTCATGTTGGATATAACATGTTTTAATGCGTATATAGTTTTTATGGATGTATGCATGTTTTAAATACTTTCGAGAGAACCTTGGGTTGGTTGTTGTTTTTCGTAGTTTCTTACTACGCTTTTCATTGTTGGGTGCAATGCTTTACAAATAAAGGTTTTCAAATGGCTTCTGCTTCATTTAAACTCTTGTACTTGAGGGAGATTTTAGAATGGCTTCCACATCTTTTTAAAGGACTTTCTTACTCAAAAAGTATATTTTCTTTTCAAAAAGGTTTGGTTTGTGGGATCGTGATTGTAGTCTCATGGCTACTCTTTTAAATTAAATAAACCCACGATAGTGTGTTTTACAATGGTTTTAGCCTTGTTTTGGCTTTCTGGTTTTAAATCCCTTTTTGTGTTGTGACGGTGTAGTGATGTTCGTAGAATCTTCGGGTGACCCAGAGTTTGGGGCGTGACAACTTGGTATCAGAGCTTTGGGTTCGAATACCTATGAGCTGTGGGATGAGGGTGCGTTACCTTATGAGGAAAGATATGTGTGTGCTTTGTTGCCTATGATTGGAACATGAGCATGTTGATGTCGTGTATATGTGAGTATGGAGGTTGGACCTTAGGATTAATTAGTCTTGCCATTGGACGTTTTGACTAACAAACTTGGGAGCCAAGTTAGAAACGCGTTTAGCTGATGTGATTTCTAGTAGGGAGTCTGAGTAGGTTATCTAAATTGACGCGTCCTTCTTGTTGATTCTCCTCGGTATCGGTGTTGTCTGCATAATCATTGTGGCTATGTGTTAGCATGGTTATGTGGTATGTGTTAGGAATAACATGATAGATCGACCTTAGGTTGTCGTGTTTCATGTTTTCTTTATATAACCTGTACACCCTTCGAGACAACGAGACAGTGGTTTGGGTCTTGGATGTGTGACTCGGTTGCAGTGGTTGCTGTGAGATAGGGTTATGGATTGATTGTCGATTGCTTGGGATGTTGTGGAACTCGTCAGAGAGTTGGTTTAACCGTGTGGGGTTGGCCTCGGTTGTTGAACTATTGAGTGTCTTCATGAGCAGTGACTTCGCTGAGAGTATGCTATTGGAGGTTAGAGTTATGTTAAGAATAAGCCTTGTAAGTTGGGGCGATGGGGTGTTGGAGACCCTGGGAATCAGTCGTTATGACTAGATTTGTGGATAGATCTGCGGATCGTGATAATCCCTTATGAGTGAGGTTAATGTACGTGATTTTGGCCGTGTGATGGATTAGGTACGTCTTCAGCCATGCTATGTCATGAGCCGTGTACTCAGGATGGAGTATGGACAGGAACATAGTGAATGGGAGCGTGATAATCCTTGATCGTGTATGTGTTGAGATAGCCGAACGTGTGGTTCTGGAGATATTCCCTGGTAGTCAGGATGTCGATGGTGGTCAGCAGGATGTTGTTGGTATTTCGGGTAGTCTGATAACCTTGGACGTGGTATATATTCGTGAAGTTTGAGAATTGAGTCCCAAGTGAGTGAGCTCAAGATTATGGGGATGAGACTGAGTTGCAAATATGTTGGGAAGAGCATGGGTCACAACGGTGTTGGAATGAGTAAGGGTTCGGGTTACGATTCTAACAAGCGACGAGTAGCAGTTCCGTGGGATCCTTATGAGAATGCAGGTTT
This sequence comes from Heliamphora pulchella, assembly GCA_032270985.1. Taxonomy (NCBI): domain Eukaryota; kingdom Viridiplantae; phylum Streptophyta; class Magnoliopsida; order Ericales; family Sarraceniaceae; genus Heliamphora; species Heliamphora pulchella. Next base: position 4,515 of record JAULJZ010221686.1, read on the forward strand.
ATGGTTTGATCGTTATCCTAGTGATCGGGAGATAGTGTTTGAGAACCATGCGGAGTGCATGTGGTTAGCTTGTGTTGAGGCAGCATATCCTGAGTGTGATATGTCTGGAAGTTGTTCGTGTTCAACCTTTGGTTCAGATATGAGTATGTTGTTTGCCCATGGGAATGAAGTGCCAAGAAAAAGGTTCAGTACTATACCGTGTGATTTGGCTAGCCTGAGACGATAGGTGAGAAATCGTGGGTTACGATTCTTGTGATCGATGTGTGCTTTGAGAGCGAAAGTGCGAAAGGTGTCAGCATGGTTAAGGAAGTTCTTGGTAATTCCAGATGAAGGGTCTTAGGATTGGGTTTCCTTTGTATGGTGTCGTGCACTTTCTATGTGCGTTGCGTGAGCAGTGAGCTCGAGACCGTGAAGTGGTTGTGATTTTCCTAACAGGAGTTAGGTGACTAAGCGCAATCTTGTGGAGTGAGGTTTTGGCGCGATGGAATGTTGACATGTATCTCCGTGCACACTTAGTGATGAGCTTGTAACCCTATGGGATGTGTTGTATAAGGTGTGCGGATTGATGATATTCGTATGTGTGCGAATGACGCCGAAGAGTTGAGAGCTTTGTGTAGCGGATGGTTTGAGTACCGTACGGCGACTGTTCGACTGTGGTCGACGTCGCTTCAAGGTAAGGTTTACAAGGTTCTTGAAAGGCCAAGTGTTGATGAGTACTAGGAATACGCCGAGATTGGGTTGTGGGTTTTGTTAACCCTTTTCTTCTCTCTGGATGGAGAGAGTTTTTTTGTGGATGGTTGTCTGGTGCGAATTGTTTCATCTTTGTTGGATGGAGATGTCGGGTTTTTGATCGATTCGGGTGTCGGTTGTGCTCTAAAACTGAAAATCTCTGTGGGTTTGGAATCCGTGTTATGACCCTTGGACTGGTGACTCGAAAACTTGTATCGCCGTGATCGGATGCTGGTGAGATTGATTCTCTGTGGTTTCAACGGATGGTTGATGAGTATGTGCGTTTAGCTGTTACGCCTGGCTGTGTGCCTTCTACGATGTGGAGTGTCTGTGTGTATGACCTGGGATCTTATTTCTTCCACGGTTGGGGATCGGAAGGCATCGCATGATGGGGTTAGTATGATCCGGCGGTGGAAGACCGTAAAAGAGTACGTATGAGTGTGGTAAACATGATAGGTCGTGGTAACCTAGTCAGTGCGGCTTGTTTGTGTGATGGTTGGACCATTTTGGGTTGTGTTCCCTGTGAGGCCAGGTCGGCAGACCAGGAATGCTTTTGCTTGTTCTTGTCGACAAGGAAATTGGTGTTGAGATGCAGTGTTCTTTTTATAGTGGTCAGTTGAGTTGAGAATCGTTAACTGTTGTGTGCAGCTTGTTCTGGTATGCGTGGGAATGGTAGTTCTTATAGCTCTTGGCAGTGTGGGAATTTTGTCAAAATAGTGCGGCTGTGATATTCACATGGTGAATTTCTGATAGACTTTCTTGAGTCTGGCTTCATGTTTTGTTTGGAGCTTTGAACTGTTCTGAGTTCTTAGAGTCGATGAGTGATCGTCGACTGTGGTAAGTGTTGTGTTTTGGCATAACCGTTTGTTTGGATGATGATCCTGAGAGTATGGTAAGGTACGAGTCAGGATGGATTCGAAGTTTGAGAAGTTTTGGTTGGCGTGGCTTGTTCGGACCGTCGCGATGGTTTGGTTTGGAATGGACGGGCCGTGATAAGTTCTGTATATGAGGAAATTGCTAAGTGTAAGATGCAAGTCTTGGTTGGTGTCTTGGGTCTGAATATTTGGCAATTGTTGACTCAAGGGATGGACGTATGTGTTATGAATAAGTGGTTTGATGTCTAATAGCAGTCATTATGTTTGCTTTGCCGGAAGACGGGGATCATGTTTGATGTAAGGTTGATCTGTAGTCTTGGTATCGATAATCTGATGGTGAGACGTTGAATTGTGCGGTAATGTGTAGCGATGTGCCGTGGCATGGGAAATATGGTTGGGTTTGTATAGGTTTTGGATACCTATGAGATGTTCTGTCTGCGTGATGTGTTTGGTCGAGTGACTGATTGAGATCAGGTGACCTCGTAGCGGTGATGCTGGATCAGTTTTTGGTTGTGTGAAACCTTGTTCGGGACAATGATGTATCGCCTAATGTTCCTTGAAGGTAAGAGCTGTAGTTCATGATGGAAGATCGGATAGAGGATGAAGGTTTGAAAGTTTGTTGAGATGCATTCTTTGGTATTCCAGGTGAGTATGTAAGCTTCTCTCTGGAGTCTGGTGTTTGTGTCGTGGCTTGTGCATGAGCGTTGTTTCAGTTTCGTGATAGCGTTGTTAGCATCAACAGGGTGATGAAGTGGTATCAAAGTCAGTGGACGTTTGGTGAGCGTTAGAACTTAAGTAAAGTTTATGTGTGCAGTATGTAACTTCAAGTGACCGATGTCAGGGTTCGACATCATGTGTTTGGACTCGTAGAGATAGTCCTTGATGTGCATTGTGAGGTGTGATTGAGCCAGTTTGTGGTAGTGTAAGAACGAAGGGGTGGTCGTCTCTATGTTCGGGCATAGAGAGTGTTTGAGATCAAGTACCAGGGTGGATTGGTCTCATGTGATGCGTTTGTCGCTGGAGTGGTTTGTGTCTGGTGTGACTTGGATCTTGATCCGACATTCCACAGATGTCTCATAGATGACAGTTGTGTCAATGGGACTTGTACATGAGGGCAGTTTGTATGCAGATTGAATCTTCAAGTCATGGTTACCTCGTGTGACGACAAGTTTGGGATCTCAGTTGCTGGGGCACTTGTGCTGTTATGTGGTGTTGCTGGGTTTGCATTTGAGATTGTTGATGGCTGCGGGTCAGTGATTGGCTTGAGTTTCGGTATTGAATTTCGGGGATAAAATTTTTTTAAGAGGGGGAGAGTTGTGAGACCCTGACCTATGTTATTTTGAAAATGTTTAAGTGTTAATGAAATTCAAGTTATCTCATAACCTTAATGATGTTTTTGGTATATCTTTTACGCTTGTTCGGATTCAAAAGAGGCTTGTTTGGCTTGGTTTAAAGCTAAAAAACCAGTTTAACGCAGAAAAACACACTGCCCAACAGTTTGATCGACTAGAGGGCTTGGCCCAGTCGACTGGACCAAGAATTTTGAGTTCGGTCGACTGGACATGGGGGTTCGATCGACTGGACAGTGGAAGTTTCCGTGTTCTATAAATATTAGGGGCCTGAGATATTTTGGTAATTCATCACTTCTAAGCTAAGTTTTGGCTCTCTCTGCCTTCTCTCTAGATTCTGATGGACCTTGGGCTCGATTTTTAGCAAACTGACAGCGAATCCTTGATGTTGGTGCCTGGGGCTTCACGTTCATCTGGACAAAATTTCGTTTTGTCGAGGTTCAGTCTTCGAGGTGTCAAGCTTTGGCTCATCAAGGTATGATTCTAGACCTTATTGCTGTATAAGGGTGATATATGCAATTATATGTGTTTTTACCGGGTAGAAAATACATCAAACGTGATTTTCATGTGTAAACCTTAGTTTTGGGTAAAAGTAAATTTTTACGCATTTTCTTGGTTGTATACATGTTTCGGGTACGTGGTATCTGTAGTTTTCAAAATGAGGTTTGAAAACGAGGTATTTTGTGAAAATGGCGAAAAACGTCTTTTTGGAGGTTTGGAGCTAACCTGCAGGGTTGAGTCTCATATTTCAAACGTTTTGTTAGAAATGGTTTTAAATCTCCATGTTGATGGATTGAATCTTTTTTTATACATGTGGTGCATAAACTATTTTGTGGATTTTTGTAGTTGAGTTACAGTGGGTTTTTAAATGTTTCCATAGATGTACCGTGACAGTGTGTGGTTTTGAGTTGAGCTTCCATTGCTCCTTGGTGGAAGTCCAAAAACATGCGCAGAGTGGGTTTGCTACGGTCCCTCGGGTTAATTCCCATAAACGTGGTTTGGTTAGCTTCGTCCAACAGTCGTGAAAATCCGTAAAGAAGTATGTTGCCCATGAGTGGCTTTTGTGAGACCCTGACCCGTTTTATTTTTCGACGTTTTTTGACGCAGGTTTGGTGTTTTCATTGCTGCATGTTTTTATGAGTTTAGATGCATGATCGGGGTTAGATATGCATGCGGGGCAGGTTCCCGGGGCCGTGGGGTGTTACGGTGCGAATTTCAAAAAAATTTAAAAAAAGATATTTTGGAGGTCTATAAATATCTGGAGTTAGATATTTTGAAAAAGATATTTTCCAAAACTTCTCCAACAACCTTCCCATTTTCTCTCTGTCTTCTCTCTAACTTCTCGAGGGCCTGGGGCTCAATTTTCGACGATACAACAACGGATCCTTGCTATTGGCACGGTGGGCTACGCGTTCATCCGGACATAATTTTATTTCGGCGAAGTTCAGTTTTGCATGTGGATCGAGACATCGAGTTTTTAACTCACCGAGATAGGATCCTAGAGTCTCATGTCTTATAAGGGTGCTACGTATAATCGTGAGTGTTTTTACCGATTAAAAATGCATGAAAAATTTAGTTATGTTTTGAACAACCGGGTTTTAGCTTAAAAAGGGGGTTTTGTGTTGCTTCGATTGGATGGAACTGGATTTTGAGGTTTTTCGTTCGGTGGTTTTTGGTGGTTTGAGCTCGTGTTTGTCCGTGGGTGTTAAATATATGCGAATCGATAGGTTTGTGAGTGTTTTGAAGCTTTATAGTGGGTGTTGGAGAGTTTAGGGGCTTAGAACACCAAGAACAGGAAAATCTGGATTTTTCTCAGGTAGTAGCTCGCTTGAGCTCCCGACGTTCGCTCGAGCAGACTAGCTGCGTAGGACCGTTTTGTTTTGATGATATCTCCCTCATTCGGACTCGGAATTGGGTCGTTCTTGTACTCAAATTGAAGTTCCGAAAGTCCGATTTCCAATGACACCTCTCTCACCTTAAAATTATTTTTGTAAAAAAAGTTATGACCAAAAGAGTGAAGGTATGTCAAGATTTTCAAACAGTTTTTCACTCATTTTTGGCCGAATGTTTAGGAAAAGGTTGTTGTTCAACCTTGTTAGCCCTTTTGATCAAATTCCATATTTCTTGGGGTGTTGTGGTGCCTTCGTGGGCGTTGTGGGCTTGTTTTGGGCGTGTGTGCGCGTCGTGGGCTTGTGTTGGGCGGCGTTGGTGGTTTGGTGGTCGAGTTTTTGTTTTCGATTGGTGTTCTTTGGTATTCAATTGATTAATTTATGGGAATTAGTTGATTCAAATACCTTTAGATTCCTTTTGGGGTTCGATTGGTTGTGTTGTGGTTTTAGGGGTCGTGATGTGGCTTCGGGTGTTTGTTAGGTGCCATCCTCGGGGGTGACGTGCATAGTTAGATGCGGGTTTTGGTGCGCGGTTGTTTTTGAGGTGGTTAGTGCATCGTTGCGTGTAGGGTTTTGGCTTTGTTTCTTCATTCGGTGTTTTGCCCAGCGATAACCGCTTGAGCGGTGGTTAAGCGCTCGAGCGGTGGAGTAGCAGAGATGTATATCGGTAGGAGACCGCTCGAGCAGTGATTGTACACTCGAGCGGGGTTGTGGCAATGTGCTATGTCGGTCGAGGATTGCTTGAGCGATGTTGGCCTTCGGCTTAGGTTTTGGCTCTATGGGTTGTTGGATATCGGTTTGTTTTAACGGGTGGCGTCGTGATGTGGTTATATATGGCTATGTGCATTTATAACTATTTATTTATGTTCGGAATATGTAAGTGGATTACATGGATATGATAACGTTATGTGTAACGTGGTTTATGCTTTAAAACCTAGAGTTTTATAGGGCATGTGACGGGGTTTGTGAAACGTCGTGTTGATACGTGATTTTATGCAATAAATCTTGGTTTAGGTTTGCATATGTGTATGGAATATGATCGATGAGCTTGTGGTTTGCACGGGTTGCGTGCGTTGTGTTAGATAGGGGCTGTGGTAGTCCTTCGGTGAAAGTTCGAGAAGATGCGTTTGGGGTTACGGTAGTCCTTCGGTACTAATTCGTAAAGGTGTATTTGTGGTTGCGGTCCTACGGTGAAAGTTCGTGAAGTTGTGTGTGTTGCATTAGTTGGGGCCAGTAGTCCTTCGGTGAAAGTTCGTAAAGATTCATGGATTGCATGTATTGCATTTTGGGATGGATAGACCAATTTTCTTAAAACTGTATTATCGGCCTACGGGAGTCGAAATAATGTATTATCAGCCTACAGGAGTCGTAATACTAGAATCGTTTTCAAGGCTCTGATGAGTCGAAAAATGATTTTTATCCTCGCTTTCCCATTGCATGTGAAAATGGTTTTTTGGCTCTGGTGAGTCGTGATCTAAAACTGTTTTAAAACTATTTTAATGGCTTGAAAGAGAGTCAAAAGTTGCACTTCAATTTTCTAGCATGTTTTGTTTATACTACATGCCTGTTTAATTTCTGCTGAGCTTTGGCTCACGGAGTGGGATTTTAAATTTTTTTAGGTACTGGTCATGCAGGTTGATCCAGAGGAGCTGGAGAGGTGGAAGAGCTATAGTCTTCCTTTTTGCTTTTCTGTATCATGTATGCTTAATATATGTTGATCGACGTTGGAGCCTTGTAATGTATGCCGTTTAGCATTTGTATACAATGCATGTATGTTTACATTAAGAGTGTATTCTCGGGCAGGGTATTATGTTATTTGTTTGTGGGTGTTTCATGTGACCCGGAGTTTAGGGCATGACAGATTTATTGTTGTAACTCTGTATAGAACTTGTCATTACCTAGCAGGCCTTCAATGGTTCAAGACTAGGATAATGGGTAGGAGTCTATGGTTGTTACCTTTGTCTGTATGGCAAATTCGGTACATAGGATTTCATATTATCTCTTTCTCCTCGGCTGTGTGGTCCGAGTGGAGCATACTATTTTATTATAGCTTATCGTTTTATTTTCCTTGGTTGTGTGTTCCAAGGGAAAAAATAACGTTTTGATCCCGGTTGTGTGATCCGGGTGAACAAAATCAGGTTTTGATTACAACTTTCCCTTAACTGTGGCATGATATATGTTAGGATGATATGCATGGTTTGAAGGATGAAAAATGTGGGGTTTTATGAGATAAAACCTTTTTGAGGCTCGTGTTGGCCTGACGGAAAACTTGTAATTTTTGAGAAAAAAAAAACCTTTTTGGCTCCTGTGGTTGAGCCCGCATGCTTATGATTGCATAACCTGCTTTACAGTTTTACTGTCTGTTTTTTAGTGGGTTTCGGCTCACGGTGTGGGATTTTATTGTAAAACCTTTTCAGGTAGACGTGATCCTGTGGGGTGACCTTGAGGTGCCCGGAGGTGGCTGTTGACGAGACTCTGTTGTTTGGTCTTTGTTAGGTAGTTTATACCTTTCTGTATATGTTTCATGTTGGATATAACATGTTGTAATGCGTATATAATTCTTATGAATGTATGCATGTTTTAAAATGCTTTCGAGAGAACCTTGGGTTGGTTGTTGTTTTTCGTAGTTTCTTACTACGCTTTTCATTGCTGGGTGCAATGCTTTACAAATAAAGGTTTTCAAATAGCTTCTGCTTCATTTAAACTCTTGTACTCGATGGAGATTTTAAAACGGCTTCCATATCTTTTTAAAGGACTTTCTTACTCAAAAAGTTTATTTTCTTTTCAAAAAGGTTTCGCTTGTGGGACCGTGATCGTAATCTCTTGGCTACTCTTTCAAATTAAACAAACCCTCGGTAGTGCATTTTACAATGGTTTTAGTTTTATTTTGACTATCTAGTTTTAAATCTCTTTTTGTGTTGGGACGGTGTAGTGATGTTCGTAAAATCTTCGCGTGACCCGGAGTTTGGGGTGTGACAGCTAATATAATATATTTTTGTCTTTATATAGATCTTTATAAAATTCTGAAATATAATTTAGACTTCTTAAAAATCGTTGTAATTGAGTTTTATTGGTAATTTCATCAAAAAATTTATTTGCAAATTCAATGGAACGATCTATAGGTATGATAAAACCTTTCTGAATTTGATGGCCGAGAAAACGAACATTAGTTTGAAATTATTTTATTTTTGGTACACTTAAAACTAATCTATTAGTTTTGATAATATCATAAAATTTATGAAGATGTTTAATATGTTGGGATACGAATGCGCGAAAAAACAAATACATCATTAATATAGACTATATAAAATTGTATATATGGGAAAAAAATATTATTCATGATTTTTTGAAATTCTGAAAGAAAATTTTTTTAAGCCAAAAGACATTCCATTCCATTCATAATGAGCAAAATGTACTGTGAATGTCATTTTATATCGATCTTTTTTATCAATTTGAACTTGCCAAAAACTTGATTTCATGTTGAATTTAAGAAGAAAAAAAATTGCTTGATATAATCAAATGAGTAAATTTTTTTTATTAGAGATTGGATATCGAATATATTGTAAAATTTTATTTAATGGTTTATAATTAATTACGAGTCGGAAAGTTCTGTAGTAACCTATATATATTTAAGTAACCCAAAAATAAAAATAAAAATAAAAATAAAAATAAAAATAAAAAGAGAAATTAAAGTAAATTTTAAAGAATTATTATTAAAAATAAAATTTTAGAGAATTTTTAATAAATCCCGTTAAAAACAAATAACAATAACATTTTTTAACATTTGGGAGCCAATATCTTAGAAATTACAATTATCTATAAAAATTTATAATTACATAATAATTCGTATCTTATCTCTGCGGATATATTGTGAATTTTGGGAATTCTTGGGATTTAAACAAAGAAAAAATGAATAAACCAAGTGACATATGTCACTCATGGAATTAACCCCACATGCATGCCCACCACGTGGGCACATGCACCCACTTTTCATCTTTATCATCCTCATCCTAATTATTACCTGAAGATCAAGTAGCTTATAAAAGGTAGGCAGTGGCAACATACAATCCGGAAGTAAGAAAAAAAAATAAAGAAATAGAAAGAGAAGGAAGGACCAGAACCGTGAATTTTGGAATATTGTAAATCGGGCACACATTTCTTATTATACGGGATATTCAAAAGATATGTGAAACATATATAATTAGATTACTTATTTTTATATATTATTTTTATTTAAAAATAATTATATTTTTTTTAAAAATATTATTTTAGTTATTAATCATACACCATGAATATCATTGTAGTTGTATTATTTACCGAACTAGTGTTATTGATGATATACAGTTCGAACAGAATTTTTTGACCAAAAAGAAAGAGAAAAATAAAGATACTAGAAATAGAGGTAATAAGAGTGGGATCAAGTAATAAGGGTAGAACCACAGCCAAGTGGTGTCAGGTTGATATCATACCAAAATACTTAAATTTAGGATCGCTTCCTAAGAAACTAGCAAGAACCGTTGAACAAAAAATCATTGATTATTATTATTATTATTATTATTATTTTTATTATTAGTAGTAGTAGTAGTGGTAGTAGTAATATTTTTATTTATGTACAAGATATTTGCTATGTCTGAGTTTATTTATTCTATAAGCATAATTTTAAATAGTGTGATAGCTCCATGGTAAATTAGTAATTTTTTTATATGTGCACTCATACAAGTTATTGCTTATGGCATTGTTGTTTTGATTTTTCAAAAAAGTGAAGGAAAAAGTTGCTAAGTTCTGCCCGATAAAAAGAAAGAAAATATATAATAATGATAGTTTATCTTTTATTACGAGAGACCTGTAATAAAATAATGTAATAACACTAATTAAAATTTGTTTATTTTCTTTTCCATTTTACTATAGTTTTACATATATAATATTCGTGCTATTAAAAGCTAGCATGGATTTTATTTTATTTTATTTCTTTTTAGCTAACTGACATGTTTCATTTGTTTAACATATATAAATTATTAATTTATCTCATAGTTGTTAATTGATAATTTTAAAAAAATGAGGCATTTGGTGGATTTTACTCATTGGCCAGTCACAGATTCTATTTTTAGAAACGGGTCGTGACAAAATTGATATCAAAACTTGGTTATAAATTCTCGTGCTTGATTTGTGCTCTTGTGTTTGTTAATTATTCAATCTCACATTATCAGCACAATTTGCACATTTATAGCACTAATTGATTTTTATTGTAAGCATCATTACTTGTTTACACCACTTTTTTTGTACGATTTGTTCATTTGCAATGTCTACCGTTGATTTTTTTTTTCACTGATATTCTTTTTGCTCACATATGCAACACAAAACTTGCACATTATTGTTTTATTTTGTTTTCAACTTCGTGTTGCTCACAACTATCCACTCCACATACTTTTTATTCATCTGTATTTTATTATACTTATGACTATTGCCAGTGTACTAAATAAAACATGTAATATATAAGCTCATATTTGTACGTGTATATATATATAAAATTATAAAAGTAAAGCAAAAATAAATTTATACATATATATATATAGAAAAAAAATTATATGTATATATATACAAAACAATTCTCACAATTATATATATATTTTCTCAATAATGTTGGTTTACGTATAGTTAATACTAAGAAGAATGAATATTGTGTACTGTAGAAATAGAGCCACATACAAGTTGGGACTCATGGGGCGGGTACCAGGCAATTTTGTTTCAAAATGAACCAATTTATACACAACCCCTCCAACCAGATATGTATGGTAATACGACATTTGGGGATGCGAATCATGCCTTGCGATTAGAGTTGTCAAAGGTAGAAAGAGAAAAATTTTATTACCCTAACCTACTAAAAAAAGCCATAGTATAACATCGGTTATGTACCCACGGTTTGATCTATCAAAAAGCATTGCATTTGTCAAAAATTTCGAAAAGATATCATGTGACAGTAGATCAAGAGGGAGCTATAGGATATGATCTACCATGGCCCCTACCAGACTACGGACCAGGGCCAGGAAAACAGGGATTAGAGGTGCCAATAGAACAGTATCTACAGTTAGACCTTGCACTTGCACCAGTGCCTATGCCCGCACTTGCACCTGCACCTGCACCTGCCCGTGCCCTACCCCAACCCCCGCACCTGCACCTGCACCCGCACCCGCACCCGCACCCGAGCCAGCCCCACAAGAAGGGATTGGAGAATGGAATTCATAGTAGTATAGAGATGCAGAATATGATCATGTTGAGTTTGGTGAATAGGATGCAGAGTCTTATATGGGGTTTGAGCCGTCAAATAATGGTTCTATGTATAAGAGTAAAGGAAAATAAATTATAGTAGTACATGCATCGTATCACGCCCCCAACTCCGAGACACATGAACCAAACCTATCGAACCAACCCAAAAGATCTTTTTAGAAAAAAACAAGGGATTTTAATCTTTAAAACTTCGCAAAACTCTTTAAAGAAACAATTTAGAAAAAGGAAATTAAACATCACAGGAAAGGTTTAGTGAACCAAAAAGGAAAAAAAAACACTTTAGCAGACTAACCAATTGATCCATCTCGAGACCGATCGATCCGTGTTCTGCAGATAATAAAATACCGAGAGCAGTGTTAGACCGATCGATAGATCGGTCCATTGATAGACCGATCGATCGATCAATTGATTGGTCCAACACTGGACCCTTTTTCTCATGAAAATTTTTTAACACCAATGCCCCATATTTCAACCACACCTCCAAACAAGCTTTCCTAGGGATCCTCATACAAAACTACCAAAGAAAAGATAGAGAAAATATTTCCAACCATCTCCAAACATCGAAACCGCCCCCCCCCCCCCCCGCCCCCCTCAATGATTTCATACATAGAACCGTATAAACAAAAGATAATAAACCAAACACAACTCTCGATTGCCTCACATGCATGCAATTCATGAGTAAGTGTGGCCTTAAGGTCTTACAAAGCGGTTATCAACCAACCCAAGTGGCAAAGGTTTGCATCAAAGAATTACATCTATAAAATATATATTTCTCAAAAGATCTTTCTTTAAGAATGTAATTCTATCCAAGAAGCTCAAAATACAGCCTTGAAGTCCTACTCCTCAATCAACCACTATCTTTCCATTATCACCTGAAATGTTTTAAACAACATGAGTCGAGACTCGTAGAAATAGACTAAATAAAAACATATGCATGACATGTGAGGATGATCATGTGAATGCACAACACGTTGAAACCCAAAATCAAATATGCATTTCTAGTAAAATCTCATTCACATAATCGTTTTTTTCCTTTATTTATTCAAGACAACCCATGCATTAATTTGTCCCTTTACCCCGTCATCTCAAACCCAACATGGTTACTATGACTTCCCATTTTAATTCATTTTCTTTCTTTTTCCACAACACAACCTTTATCATGGTTTTCCCAAGTTTCCCATCCATTATGTACATCATGTGATTTACCAACCCAATTTCATTAGTTGATTTAATTAAGTACCAAAACTAGACGGCGCCTATAAACCCAAGCGTATTTATCACCACCGGGCCACACGAGATCCAATGAATAAATACCTATTCTATAGCTGTGGCGTTGGGATTTGGGGGCTAAAAATGAGGAAATTCAAAGATCTTTTGAAAAATATTTTAAACACCTTGAAAACCAAAATTTGAAAATCCCATTTGTTGAAAATAGAGTCGCCACTTAGTTTTTGAGAAAAACTAAGAAAAATAAAATTGGTTACTGATCTTGAAAACGTTAAGCAGAGAAAAAAAAGGGTTCGGGGGCTAAGGTACGAATTGGGGAAGGTCTTAGGCACCTCGCTCGCCCAACCGTAGGGTTGGCATCTACTAATCATCATTGGTTCATTAATATAATTTCTCAAATGCATACAAATAAAGAAAATTGGGGTAAAGAGAGAACATCCAAAATCAAGTATAAAAAAATACATAAAATATGTATATAGCATTCCAAAACAAATAAGTGTCAAAAGAAATTCTTAAATTCTATAACATACAATTTCTATCTAAAAGATATATGAAACATACCCACATGCAATATTGTCAAAAATGACTTAAACTATCATAATATACAAAATAATAAAACATATTATAGGCTACCAAAACTATCTAAACATGAATTTTCTATAAAAGAAAGAAAAATTAAACTATCCTAAACATGCTTTCAAATAAAGAAATTAAAACTTGTGTTTTATCAAAATTAACTAGGTTAACCTCAACGTGATGAATTAATAAAGAAATAAGAAATATAAAATAAGAAATGCA
>JAULJZ010221697.1:0-17666 GCA_032270985.1 Heliamphora pulchella
GAACTATTGACCGAAAAAGATCGCATTCTCTAATAAATCAAAATAACGAATATTAAATATACGCAAATAATAATTATTTTAGAATTAAGAGTATAAGCGCTCATAATAACCTTGCGGTGTGAAGTAATTTATATAATCAGTATAAAATTAATTATCCCAATATGGTCATGTTCAATACACACAAAATGTACTAGCATAGCGAGTCAGAACAATAGACTATGCTATTATTTGTTCCTCGTAATCAAGATATGCCTGCTAAAATTCGGTGTTACAGTCGTACCGATGGTTTGTTCAATTCCATCTAAACGATAAACAAAAAACTTATATTCTAGAAGAACCTATAATCTGTTTTCTGTGTGCAAACTGTACTCTACATACCAGATTACATACTATACAGAATAAAGAACATTCATGTATAATATTAAAGAAACGATATTACATACATTGCTCATTAAGATTCTCAAAAAATAAAAAAAAAATATTAAAAAATAAAATTAAATACTAAAAATAATAAAATTCATAATTTTTAGTATACAACCCTAACAATCTCCTATTTATACTCAAAATTATGTTGTCATACATTTGACCCCCATACCTTCTACATGACTGTCAAAAGTCTTAGTCGGTAGGCTCTTTATAAAAGGATCTACAAGATTGTCCCCTGATACAATCTTGGTCACAGCAATATCACATCTCTGTACAATTTCTAGTATTAAGTGATACTTACGCTCAATGTACTTTCTTTTCTTGTGGAATCTTAGCTCTTTCGAGTTTGCAATCGCTTCGCTATTGTCACAATAAAGTGTAATAGCCGACTGAATTGAAGGCACCACATCTAGATCTAACAGGAAGTTCCTGAGCCAAACGGCCTCCATGGCTGCTTTAGAAGCTGTCACGTACTCGGCCTCTATGGTGGAATCAGCAATACATGACTGCTTGATACTCTTCCAACTTATTGCTTCACCTCCCAAAGTAAACACATATTCTAATGTAGACTTACAGGAATCTTTGTCTGACTGAAAGTCTGAGTCTGTGTACCCCAAAGGTACTAGATTATCTACGTGGTAAATTAACATATAATTCGTAGTTCTTTTTAGGTACTTGATTATATTCTTTACCGTAGTACAATACTCCTGCCCTAAGTTAGACTGATATATGCTAACCATACCAATTGCAAAGTAGATGTCGAGTCTAATACAAAGCATATCATACATTAAGCTTTCTACTGCCGAAGTATAAGGAACCGCATTCGTCTTTTCTATCTCATCAGGTGTCTTAGGACACTAATCCTTGTATAGAGTGATTTTATGCCTGAAAGAAAAAAATTCTTTCTTAGAATTCTGCATGCTAAAACGAAGAAGAATACCATCGATATACTTTGCTTATGATAAGCCTAACATCCGCTGTTTTTGATCTCGCAAAAGTTTGATCCCAAGGATGTGACTGGCTTCTCCCAAGTCCTTTATATCGAACTGTCCAGATAATCATACTTTTATCGAAGATAACACCCCCACATTATTTTCGATGAGCAAGATATCGTCTACATAAAGTACTAAAAAGACCACCACACTTCCGTCACGCTTTTTGTGCACACAGGACTCATCTGAAATTTTATCAAAATTACAAGACTTTATGGCTTGATTAAGCTAAGTATTCCAAAACCTCGATACCTACTTAAGTTCAGAAATGAATCTTATAAGTTTGCACAACATGTGCTCCTAACCATTTGCTATGAAATCTTTTGGTCGTACAATATAGATACACTCATCAAGACTTCCATTAAGAAAAACTGTCTTGACATCTATTTGCCAAATTTTATAATCGAAATGAGCCAGAATGGATAAGAGAATCCGGATAGAGTTAAGCATGGCTACCGGCGAAAAGGCTTTCTCATAATCGATCTCTTTTTTCTGAGTGAACCTTTTTGTAACAAGCTTAGCTTTGAAGGTTTTTACCTTCCCGTTTGCTCATCTCTTTCTCTTGTAGATCCACTTACATTCGATGGGTTTTATCTCTTCAGGTGATTGTAAAAGTTTGCAGATCTGATTAGAAAACATAGATTCCACCTCTGACTTAATAGTATTTTGCCAAAGATCTGCATCTTTATCCTGGAATACTTCATTGTAATTACAGGGTTTGGTATCCAGTTCTTTCGCGATTCTATCATAAGACTCTCTCAAGAACATATATCGATTGGGTTGATGAACAACCTTCCTACTACGACAAGGCACTACTTGTGTCTGTGTACTAACAGTAACGCGTTGTGCAGAATCTGAACCATGTGCACCATTACCTATATGCTTGTCTGGCATGTTAATGGTAGCACCCTGATCTGGTTCAAGATATGCATATGTCCCGATAATCCTCTTACTACAACGAGGTAATAGGAAATCAGTGACTTATAGTTCCTCTTCCGTTTTACAGATATTTCCTCTTAATTCTTCCAAAATAATTTTACTTTTGGGCCTGTAGTCCATAATATAATCATCTTCTAAGAATTGGACATTGGTACTAATAATGACTTTCTAATCCTTATAATTATAAAATAAACCACCATTCGTTCATTTGGAATACCCGACAAAGAAACAGATTTTTATCCTTAGTTTCAATTTACCTGCGTTCCTTTTTTGCACATGTGCTGGACACTCCAAAATTCAAATATGTCCTAGACTAGGCTTGCGTCCGGTCCACAATTTTGTGAGAGTAGAAGGTACTGACTTAAAAGGTACTAAGTTCAGAATATAAGGCGATGTCTCTAATGTAATTCCCCAAAACGAATTAGGTAATTCTGAATAACTCATCATCGACCTTACCATCTCCCTAAGAGTTCTATTTCTTCTTTCCGCTACACCATTCTGCTACGGAGTGCCCAACATAGTCAACTGGGATATAATCCCTTCTGACGAGAAGTAGTCCCTAAACTCTCCAAAGAGGTACACGCCACCACGGTCGGATCGTAATGACTTGATACTTTTACCCAGATGCTTTTTTGCCTCCGTCTTGAATTCTTTGAATGTTTCAAAGTATGCAGACTTACAGTGTATCAGGTAAATATTAGCTCTATAGCCATTGGCCGAAAAGGGCCTCTTAATCATCTTACCCTCTAAGCAAAACTCACAAACTAGAAGTGCCACCACTTTCAATGAATTCAAAGGTCCATATTCTACCAGTCTATTTATCATTTTTAGATTAATATGACACAAGTGTAAGTGTCAAAAAAACGTTTGGTTCATGAAAGAATGATCTTTTTTCTTATATGGTAAATTAGATGTGTTATTCAATTCTACTAGTTGCAGTGTAGGAGATATATGAGATATAACATACAAATTATCCACCAATGTACCAGAATAAATAAAACGTTTATTTTTCTTAATAACTACAAAGTCATTAAAATGAACTGAATATTTATTCTTTATTAAATTAGAAATCGAAATTAAATTTCTTCTAATAGAAGGTATATAAAGACAATCTTTTAAAATTAAAATCCTACTTCTACTAAAATTGAGAGTGACATCTTCTACTGCAACTGCTGCCACCCTGATATTATTACCCATACGTAGGTAAATTTTTTCATCACTGAGCTGCCTGATTTTTTGAAACTCCTGCAAAGAATTGTAGACATGATTAGTGGCTCTCGCATTTACACACCAGGTACCAGTAGATAACACCGCTAACATGTTTTGTTCTGCTTGCTAATAAAAACTTGACATTGCTTTTTTCCAATACCTAAATTAGTTACAGTGATAGCACTTGCCTCTCGATTTCATTACATCAGCATTTGGCCCCTTAGCTACTTTTGCACCTATGCCTCTCTATTTTTTAATCTTTTTCTTCTTCTTGCCTTTTGGCTTAGAGGAAGAACTTTTTTCAGCCACGTGCATACTACCTGGCTTCCTAAGAACACCCTCGAGTACTTGAAGTTCTTTAAGAAGTTCTGCCAATGAAAAGCTGAGTTTATTCATGGAATAATTCAGGTAGAACTGCTTATCAGTTAGTGACTGGAGTATGATATCGACCTGGATTTTTCCTTCAATCTCAGCTCCTAGGATCTCCAGTTCATTCAGATGACTGATCATTTTTAGAACATGATCCCTAACTGAGGTGCCTTCAGCCATGCTTGTATTCACCAGAAATTTCATGGCCACCTGCCTAGTAGCACGAATTTGATCTCTAAATATTTTTTTAAGATTCATAATCATGTCATAGGTACTGGGGATAAACTGATGCTGATGCTGTAATATATTTAACATAGAAGTCAAAATATAACAGCGAGCCATCTGATCAGCTTTCTACCACTTCTAATAAGCTCGGATTTCCTATTTGGTTGCCCCCTCATTAGGTATAGATGGACAAATCTCAGATAATACAAATTTATAGTTCTTGGTAGTTAAGATAATATTCAAATTTCTTTTTCAATCTATATAGTTTGGTCCCGTTAGTTTATTTTCTTTGAATATGGTCGCGAGTGGATTGAAAGCCATTTTAATCTTGAGAATCACATAATTAAAAATCATTAATTATAATGAGCAAAAATTTTAAATTGGTTCTCTCTACCATTTAAAAAATAATTCGCCAGTAGTCTAGTACTTTGTGAATAGTATGCCTTGATGGGAGGACATCTACTATCTATCGTTTGTTCAGACAGGCCAATTTTTATTAATTTTACTATTTAGACAACAAATCGTACCAAGTAAAATTAAATAGTTGACATAGTTTCAATCTAGTAAATAGCAGCACTGATTCAGATGCAGAGAATACTATTATTTACAACTAAGTGTTAACCACCATCTAATTCCGAATCAATCGCTTTGCAATGAACCCTTCAAATGGAGAAGTGATTTACATTAACAATTATTTAGAATTATCCCTAAAGGAGATCCGTGCCGACGATACCGCAATTAATTCTGTCCAATTGGGAGAAAAACATTATTGCCAACACGCATAATTAATTACATCACCTACGAACTAGTGATGGAGACCGCGGAATTTATTTGTTTATAAATTCTTTCTCCTATTTAGTTTTTAAAAATATTTTTGAAGGTTATAAAAACTGTTTAATTAAAATAAATTTATTAATTACGAAAAACCACACAATCTGAAAAATTCTGATTTTTTCAAACCATCTTTCCGTGTTTTAATGTGTAACAAATAAAATATTCTAAAATTCTTATTTATTTTAAAAAAATAATTTTAAATAATAAACCAAGAATTTAATTTTATTTTTCAGTTACACATTTTAAAAAAAATAATAATTTATTAAATTAAAAATTTTCTTTTAATTAATTCAAAATTCGAAAATAATTTTTACGTTTATCCAAGATATCTGATTTATCAAAAATCATCTTAAACGCGTTATTTTGTAAAAAATAAAATATCTAAAATTTTTCTTTTAATTAAAACTTGTTAATTAAAAAAAAACTTAATTTTATTTTTTTTATAAAAAAAAATAATTAAAACCGAATTTTTTAAATTAATTAAAATTAACATGAATAAATAAAACAAATATATATTATCCATGCAATTTAAACAAATATAAATGTAAGATATAAATGTTTCCCAATTTTACGATCAAATAAAAACTCTATCGAGTTTTAGTCTCTTATTTGAAAATTATCTGTAATCTTTCAATCCTTATTAAAATTAGCTTCCGGCATCCAAATCTTATCAGGATTATTCGAAACACAATGTTATACAAATACAACACTATCTAAGTCCCAAACATATCAAAACAACCGGCCAGGATAACCACCACCGCCAGCCATCACTGGCGCCGTCGGTGCCGCCGTACATAGCCGCTTCTTGCGGCTTTTGCCGCCTCCTCTGATGTCCGTTTTGCCCCAAGTTTTTTTGAAAAATAGCTTATAAAAAAATACTATTTTTCTATCAAAAAATTAGATCGAAAACAACCCCGAAAATAGCTTTTGAAAAGTCCCGAAGGGGCTGTGCCGCCGCCGCCGCCGTCGCTTTTGTTTTTCTGCTGTTCTGTGGTTATTTCGACTATCGTTTCTTGCTGTTTTAGCACTGGTATAAAGACACATAAAACTCAAAAGAATGCCTTGAAAACAGTCATGAAAGACCTCAAAAATAGCCCTCGAAACAGCCACTGCCGTCGCTGTTTTTCGTGCCAATTTTTGCTACTTTTTTACCACTATTTTGGACTATTATCCATCCAAAAAATTGCTCAAAATCTATCCTGAAAATGTTGCAAAAATCGGCCAAAAACGGCCCCGAAAATCGCCGGCAATTTTTGAACTGTTGTTACTGGATTTTAGGACTGTTTTGCAGTAGTTTTTTAATACATGAAACCTGCAACAAAGCTTACTAAAAAAAATGTTGCAAAATTATAGAAAAATCACCGCGATCCGTGACCCGAAAATCCAAAAATTACTGCCGGTGTCGCTGATTTTGTTGCCACCTGTTCTTTGTATTCTTCATGTATTTAAATTTGTTCTTATATATATCGAATAATATCTAAATAACATAATAAAGTTTTTACATCGAAACCTATATTTCGAAGGCTCACAATTGATCTAAAAAGCCTAAACTATCACTATCAACCCTCGTGATTAAAAAAATAATAATAATTATCATTCAACCATTCAATTAAACATAAATAAAATAATGATTATAAAATCGAGATTAGAACGCCTGCAAAATAAAGTTAGCACAGTTCTAAAGCTACCTGATTCCTCGATTAAACCATATTCATAAATCAAAACGGCTCGGATACCAATTGTTGGAGGCAAACTGCCAAAATCATTGATTTGAATACAATTTTTTTGATAAAGAAATACTGGACGGGCAATCGCCGAAACAGGCTTCAGTTTAAAACTTTTTGATATCGAACGATCAAAATAAAACTTGTACTCCCAAAGTTAAATTTGGGATTATACCTTTCGAAATCTAGTAGAATGATTTCAGTTACTAAAACAACTACAAATCTGAACGTAAGGTGGGCTACGATCTTTCGTGATCTTGAACCTGTTAAACTAATCAACCTAAGGTTTACGTGGAAACCCTAGTATTGAAGGACGACTTCTGGTTAGGATTTAGCATAACCGTATATATATAGGGCTACAGTAGGAACGTGTGGAGTAAATATGACTTGAGCTTCCAATGTAAATCTGCCTGCCCTTAAGACAATTTTAGAAAAATATAAATTACAATTCATACCACTAAAAAATCGTAATTGCACTCCCAACCACATTCTCAAAATCAATTATTTGAGCTACCGTTATTAAATGCTTAACTCATCTTCCCATATTAAGATTCTCGATACCCGCCAATTAAATTTAATTACTGACACTTTAATTTAATCATGTTCTTAAAATTTCTTAAATCTTTTTACTTAATTTATTTGACGAGCGAATAATTAAATTCACCTGCAGGGTTTGACCCAGTCAAAACTTATAAACTTCTTTAAGAAAGTATCGTCAATCCCAAACAATCGAGACGTGAATTCCGTCAATAATTAATATTCACCATATAATTAATACCGCTATTCAACTCACTGTGACTATTGACCCATAAAGGATCGTACCCTCTAATGATTCAAAACAACGAATATTAAATATATGTAAATAATAATTATTTCGAGATTAAGAGTATAAGCACTCATAATAACATTTGAGTGAGAATTAATTTATATAGTCAGTATAAAATTAATTATTCCAATGTGGTCATGTTCAATACACACAAAGTGTACTAGCACAATGAGTCAAAATAATAGACGACGCTATTACCTATTCTCCAGTAACCAAGACAGATCTACTAAAACTCTGTACTACAGTCGTAACGATGGTTTGTCCAATTCTATTTAAACTATGAACAAAAATTTATATTCTGCAAGAATCTATAATCTGGTCTTTTGTGTGCAAGCCATACTCTATACACCAAATTAAATACTATACAGAATAAAGGACATCCATGCATAATATTAAAAAAATGATATTGCATACATTACTTATTAAGATTTTCATAAAATAGAAATATAATTTTATTAAAGAATAAAATTAAAAACTAATACCAACAAAATTTATGATTTTTAGTATACAACTTTGACACAAATAAAGTTTCAATACGAAAACCCAACACCCATAGCATTTTAACACGGTATAACATGTTTTTAATGAAAGAGAGTCTAGAATTCTACCTCTAAGAGCTAAAACTCGAAACATTAACTACCGGTAAAAAACCAAAGTCACCGAAACAAAAATTCACACAGATGAACGCAAAACACTTGGCGAGAAGAATACTGATCCACCCTTTGAAAGCCAAGATCCAAGTCCGAAGCAAACTAAAATCTCGAGAGGAGACAGAGGTTTTGGTTTGTGTATAAAGTGAAACTTGTAAGAGAAGTTTTGGACCAAAGTCCTATGCTACTAGTTGACTTTATAGACTTCCCGCCAGATAGACCGCTCGAGCAGTTTAAAGACCGATCGAGCAGTCTTACCCAGAAAACTTTTTCAACTTTTTGCTACGCGTTCAACTGGACCGGAATTGAAACCAACATGCATATATAAGCCAACACATGCATAAAACATGTAGAAACATACTTTTCTATAACGATTAAAATGATAACTAACACATCATGTATTAATATTACAAAAACAAAAGAAATTAGGTCTCACAATGAGCCCAGTGAACATTTCAACAAGTTTTGTTAGACTCGCTAGCGTGCGTGGAGGCCCAAAAAATTAATTCGATGTTATCTTTAAAATCTGATAATTTTTGAGAAAGTGAATTTTAAATTAAGAAAAAATTAAAATATTAATTGAAATTGTGTATATGCATATTGGTGAATTAATTAATCATTTTTACATGTGGGATGTTATGGCCATGCATGGGCATGCACATGGGTGAGTGAGATTGAGTATTGTGCCAAAGCTTGTCCGAGAAGCTTCAGCCAGCACCATCTCTCTCTCTCTCTCTCTCTCTCTCCATTGGAGAACCTTTGTTCCCTTATTCTTTCTCCCTCATTTGAAGACCTTGGACTTGGAATCTTACGAAGCCACAAGTAGAAAAGTTGTTCTACTCGACAAGTGCTATGCGTACTACCAAGCGAAAAGTTGATTCGACGAGATTGGGTTTTTCGGATGTGTTCTTGTTTCGAGTTTTTAACTCTCTGAGGTAAAATTCTAAACTTTTTATGAATTTTTGTGATGAATGTATAATTAGGTGTTTTATTTTCTACTAAAACGCCATGAGATTTGTTCGAAGTGTGAAAACTCTAGTTTTAGTGAAAAACATGAAAAATGCCTTTGGATAGAAGAATGAAATTGGTGACATGGTTTTTATGATTAAATTCAAAATGAGGTTTGGATTTGGATTAAATTATTATAATGATGTGAATATAAATTCTTAAGATAGAGGTTATACACATATGGTTGGATTTTGATAAATAAAATAGTTTAATTAATGTACCGGGACAATGTGATGTGGAGAATTTGGGTTTGACTAACTCATCAGTGAAAGACCAAAAATATGCACAAAATTGGATGCCCTACCCGTAGGTTAATCCCGTAAAAGAGTGCAGGGGTGCCCTACCCTTCGGTAGAACCGTAAAATGGTGCATGGATGCCCTACCTTTTGGTTGATCCGTAAAAGTGTATAATTGTGTGAAAAACTATAAAACTTACATGATGGGTTGTCTATCGGTGCCTTAAGGTAGCTCTGTAGTGAGGGTAATGTAAAAGAATTTATAATTGTCAATTGTTACCTCATGCAACAAGTTGATACCTAACTAAATCCATGGTTAAAGTATTGAATGTTGGTGTTTTATGTAATCCAACTTTTGGTGGTTTCAAACTTTATGCAAATTTTGAATGATGTAGATTGGTGATTGTCAATTTTTACCTCGTGCAGCAAGGAAAAATCGATGTGGAGAATTTGTGCATATCCATGTGGTCGCATAATTGCCTATTGCATGTCATGCTTCTATCCATTTTTTGTTTTAAATTCCTATTGAGTTTTAGCACACGTTGTTCAAAATAAATCTTTTTAGATGTTGAAGGCGATTCTATAGCTTAGTGACAAGAAAAGGAGTTTTGTAATTGGGTCTTGGATGGTGTACTCATATTTGATATGCTTTGTAATTAAAAACCAATGTGTTGTAAGGCCATAAGGCCAAATTCTTATGTTGTTGGATGTATGTTGATAATATGCACCCTCATTGGGAGGTTGTCGAATTCTAACTTTGTTGAGTTTTCATGTTTTTTAATGAATGTTTATGTTGGATCCTTTTATTTAAAGGTTTTAGGCTTTTTTTCTTATCAAATTTGATGTTCTTCTACCCTTTGCACAAAAAAATAGGTTTGGATGGGTGTTGGAGCATTAAAATCTTAAAAACATCTTTCAGGTACCAGATAAACCGATGGACTGATCGAGCGGTCTATCAAGCGGTCTTGGTAAGGCCGCAGTTTCTCTATGCAAGTTGAAAAAGCTGCGCACAGCGAAAGACTGATCGAGTCTTTAAACATATTGAGCAGTTTGTATGTGTGGCCAAATTTTGTAATTTTTAAACTTTTACTCCTATTTTAAAATCGGTGTATCTCCTTATCTCAAAACCTTTTTGGATCATTCTTATGTTCAAATCAAAGTCTCGAAAGTCCACTTTTCAAAAAAATTATTTTTTTTTTTCCGAGATTCATTTTGGGTTAAAAAGAGTTTTTAAAGGATGATGGTATTTTGGTTTTTCTCAAATTTTTCTTTCTAACTCTCCTCTTAGTTCTCCTTATTTTGGTTTCGGGGCGACAATAGGTTTATTATAAGTTACAAACTATATAAAGTTTATTATAAATTATAAACTATTTATAAATTATTTATAAGTTATAACTAATAAGTTATAAATTATTATTAAAAGTTATTATTATGAGTTATTGTTATACATTATAAACTATTTATAAGTTACTATTTAAAGTTTGTTATTATAAGTTATAAGTGTCACGACCCAAACTCAAAGAGAGGGTCATAACCGGCTAGTGAGATAAAACTTACCAAAGACCTCAAAATCATCATTATTTTCATAATTAAAATTATTTATTTTTAGCATGATTTGATTTTTATCTTTTCTTATTTACTTATTTTATCTTGAATTAAACATGGAGAAAAAAAAATATGCGGCGCAAAGATTTCATTATAATATTTCATAACAAATCCTTAGAGTTCTACAATGAATTCATATAAAAACAACATTGTCAAACTTACATAGCTAAACATAACAAAATGACAGAATACATTATAGAGCCAACACAAAAACGACATAAATTATAAAGATAACATTCTTCCATATCTGACATAGCCTTTTTACTTGGAATCATGAACTTCACCTAAAAAAAATACAACGTCATTAGCATTGCTAGTGTAAGAACACAGATATCTGAATTACTTTAAAATTTTATTTTAGAGGATAATATTTAACGATTCCTGCCAGAAGAATTAGAGAGCAACCATACATTTAATTTGAGAATGATCAATCATCAGTCACCTGGCTTGTGACGCCGCCCTTATTTCACACTTACTGGTATCTTTATTATCTCCCAGTGAGCAAGACCCTGTTTAAACTATTATTTATCTAGACTTTACAGAATTCAAGTTTAATAGATATTTTCATAAAACAAGGACAATTATCCTTTTTCCAATAGTTCAACATGTCGCATAGACATTTGATTCATAAAGCAATAAATAAAAGTATAATTTAATTCAGATATTAGGTGATTAGTGAGTTTTGAAGAATTGATTTAATCACGATTGTCCCGTAACACTAAATCTAAATAAACATATTACAACAACAATTAGATAGCATCCTATGTTTTAATTTAATTGTTCTACTTTTATAATTTTCTTAATTCTATATGTACTTTTTACTGCATCTCTATTAATTGATAGCATATCTATTATTTTGAAATATTTTATCCGAATTGAGATTTTAAGGGATATGCTTAAGATACTTAGTTAATCTATTCAAATTTCTAGTCCTTATTTATGTTTATAATCTTAAATATTTAAACTTTAAGATTGATTTTTATGATACTAATTAAAATTTGTAATATATAAAAAAATGTTAAGTTTAATAAAAACTTTTATAATTTCGTTAAATTTTATTTTATAAAGCACTTTGTTTAAAGCTTTTTAATTAATGGAAATCTTTTAAGTAAACAAACAAAATAATCAAGACAACCAAATAATTAAAACAATAATCTAGAACTTAGTTTAAAACTAATTAATGTTCATGAAATATTAACTTTATTCTTAGCTGGTGATATCCCGATCTTAAGTCGATTTTGGAGAAACAACTTGAAACCTTCAATTGATCAAACAAGTTGTCTATTCGCGGCATTAGATACTTGTTTTTCACAGTCACATGGTTCAACTTTTAATAATTAATACACAATCGCAAGAACTCATCATTCTTTTTGGCAAACAAGGCCGAAGCTCCCTACGGTAACGTACTTGGGCGTATAAAGCCCTTATCTAACAACTTCCGAAGCTGCACCTTCAACTCCTGCAATTCAGCTGGTGCAAAACGATATGGCGACATAGAGATAGGTGTCGTCCCCAGAAAAAGATCGGTAGAGAATTTAATCTCTCGTCACAGTGGTAGCTCAAACAAATTATTGAAAAAAAATCAAGAAACTCAAATACTATAGAGGGGAGTTCTCCTCGGGTAGAATAAACCTCACTCAACAAAAGGATAGAGAGAAGAGAGCTAAAACTCTCATGACTTTGCAAATGGTGAAGTCTAGGTATTGAACCATCGTCTCGGTCACCCACAAAGTAAAAACAATCACCCTCAAGTGTACAAATGGACACTCGACGCCCATCGCAATCAATGTATGCATGAAAGGTAATCAATCAATCCATTGCTAAGATAACGTCGAAGGTGGTCATATCAAGAACAATAAAGTCGAACACTGGACGACAATTGGCAATCTATGCCTCACAAGATCTACAAATTTTTCTCAACACGGCACTTCCACCAATCGAGATTTCTATGCATAAAGCACTACCAAACACATCTACCTCTAAGCCCAAAGCAGATACAATTGCAGATGAAATGAACGAATGCGATGTTTTCGTGTCGATAAGAACATAGCCCATGAATTGTATACTAAGAAGGTACCTCATATCACTGATGTACTGGCAGTAGCATCTGGCACAATCGGTGCCTTAGAAGCACTCAACTCAGAAATATTATAGACTTGCCCATGCGTTCCTTAGTTCTGTCCACCGTAACCCCGTGTTCCCGACTGTCTCACTAACTGGACCAAAGTGGTCCCATCTGCAACCCTGGACGTTTGTATTGTTAGCGGCTACTTACAACCTTGTCGTCCTTGAGTACATTGGACCGGCTACAAACTAGACATACTCTAAGGATTCCCTCCTTTAGGGTAATTGCGGCAAATGTGTCCCGACTGACAGCACTCAAAACAAGTCGACGGTCCGCTCCCCTAAGGCTGAGAGTGAGACTGAGTCTGACTCTGGGTTTGCCCTTTTTGTGGGCAGTCACTCACACGATGACGTAACTGTCGGCAAAATTAACATATAATATCTCGGCGATCTGATCGCCCTGATGACACCACATAAGATGTGGGATTCGAATGTTGCTATTGTGGTCCCATAGAAAAAGAACCCGAACCAAATTACCTCTATTGCTTGAACCGGCGTCCTTCTGACTGTAATTGATAGGTCCTAACCTGTCTAGCCTTACGAGTCTCTGTAAGAGTGTTCTCAACTGTAATTGCTGACTAGACCAACTCTGTGAAGATGCGTATTCTTAGAGCTACTACCTTATCTCTGATAGAGGGTCTAAGCCCACACTCAAATCTCCTGACCCGTAGATCAATAGTGGCCACTACTTCCTGTGCAAAGCGAGACAGACTCGTAATCTTCGCCTCATACTGAACAACTGACATGCCACCCTGGGTAAGGGAAAGAAACTCCTTCCTATACACATCCTTTGAAGACTCAGGAAAATACTTTTAATGGAATACCCTAGTGAACTCAGCCCAAGTATCCTCAGTTGTTGTTCGGGTAAACTTCCACCACTTGTGAGCATCCCATCGCAACTAGAATGCAGCAAAAGATACTCTCAGATCATGCTCCACGATTTGCAAGGTATCGAGAATTTTCATAATAAGCACTAACCACTTCGTAGCCTCCTTAGGGTTTGGATCTCCACTAAACGTTGGAGGATCCAACGTTGAAATTCTCTCATAGCAAACGTTGCCCTAAGCTCAGGAGCTCTAGCTCCACCCCTCACTGCCTCGGTCAGCTGCCATATGGCATTAACCATTTCACGCATCAAATCTGCGCCTCCTACTTGTTCTGGTGAGGCATTCGCATCCCCGCCTTCAAGAGATTGCGTGAAACTACGATCCTACCTCAACCTCGTCTCGGGAACATAACCTTCTATAAAAGAATTAGAAAACTAATCAATATAAGAGTAAACCATATCACTTACTTTAATCAAGTAGCCATGCAACATTTACAAACCATTCCAATAAATTTCACGTAACGGATAATGCCAAGAGGAATGACACGTGTATCTGGATAATTCATTTAGATTTCTCATTAAAAATTGTATCGACCAAATGCATTTCTATTAAATGATACATTATTCGATTCAGGGAATAGAATAGATCCAGTTGGACGAGATTTGTGATTTTTCATCAAATGTTCATTATTTTATTAAGTCATGAGAAAACAAGAAATCAATTCATAATACTTTTTAAAATGACGCTCTTTCTATATTGCTGCTTCATAAGTAAATTAGAGCATGAAATGTGAAGTAAATTTTTTTTAAGTATATCTTCTTTAGAAATTTTTTCTATACATAATTTTAATCGTAAAACAATTTTAAATAAAGTAGAATTCTACTTACTAATTAATTTAAAATCTTGTAATCTCAAGTATAACCATTCATAATGAGTTTTTATGAGGATTACAATCTTCTGGTACTCATATTTCTTTTTTAAATTATTCCACAAAATAAGTGGATCTTTTACCATGAGATATTCAATTTTTAATTCTTCTGAGATATGATGGCAGATATCATTGTCTTTGCACGATCATATAAGGATGCATCATTTTCATCTTTTATTGTATCTCCATAGTTTATGGCATCAAGGTGGATCTGAATATCAAGAATTCAAGATAAATATTTGTTTTCCAAAATATCAAGAACCACAAATTCCAATTTTAAGAAATTTGACAATATCTAAAAAAATAATTAAAAACAAAGAGAAGTGAAATTAATTTGTTGTGCACTTCAAAGTATAAAGATAAATATTATTTGAGTTATAATCAAAAACCAAGTTTACGTATTTCTATTATATTTATATATATATTTTCATCCGATATATGTATTATGTTATAAACAAAATATTTTATTTTAGCTATTGTGAGAATAAACTTAAATATTAAATATTACTCATTTGATACATATATATTAAATGCATATTATAACTAATACACATACAAACTGCAAAAGTTGTTACCTTACTTAGTGTTGCAAAAACAAATCTTTTCCTTCTAATTAATTAGAGCTTCATGCTGATAACGTGTTGTGAAGATAATAGATTGAAAAACTTTGTACTAGTAAATAAATGTTGAACTCAAATATGCAAAATAACTAGTTCTTCAAGAACAATTATATTATAGATATCTAAGATTATATATATTTATTTGCAAGAATTTAATTCTTTGTACAATTATTCTATGTCACTTCTTATGCAAAAACTCTTTTACTTATATATAAACCATAAACCAAAGATGAAACTGCATTTATAACATACATTTATGTAGGCCATAAAGGTGTATCCATCAATTTGATAAAATCTTTCATTTTTCGCAACTTATAAATTCAAAGTTCAATACTTATTTGTTTATGTTCATCAAATACCTCCGAGAGTACTTCATTTCAACTCACAAATTCAACACAATTTCCAAGTTTATTTCATTCAGGTC
The DNA here is from genome assembly GCA_032270985.1 of Heliamphora pulchella. Taxonomy (NCBI): domain Eukaryota; kingdom Viridiplantae; phylum Streptophyta; class Magnoliopsida; order Ericales; family Sarraceniaceae; genus Heliamphora; species Heliamphora pulchella. Next base: position 15,967 of record JAULJZ010221697.1, read on the forward strand.
TTAATCTTTATTTTCCAAGCACTTACAAATTTAGAAGCCCTCTTAATTGAGGCAAACGACGAACCAAGAAGCTTTGTTGCTTCGAGCTATGCACAATTGGTTTGACTGAAATCAAATTTGGCGCAAGAACCCAAATTTGGAGATCAACTATCCTGGCATGGCCACGGACATGCATCATGTCAACACACATCACGTCGTGAACATTATTTAGAGCAAAACAGAATGGTAAGAAAGGCCAATTCATTGGGTGAGGTTCCTCTCCATTTTGATTCTCACCATTTTCATAGCCCATCTCGATTACACTTTGATGATCAGAACCATTCACTTGTAACTCCCAATGTGTAGATCATTCATATAAAAGATCAACTTCAGCAGGCATTGTTAAGTGTATGACCAAATTCCATTCATATTCAAAATAAACGGTGTCTTTTATTTATCGTTTATTCTTGTTTATTTGTTTAGGTACTTAATGATATCTGATGAACTTTATTTTTCATATGCAAAGTCTACACACTAGGGTTATAAGATGAAGTATTCTTATCATCAAAGTATGATCAAAGTGGCCACACTTGCCCCAAAATGAACGAAAATAAAGAGATGTAAAATGAAGAGAAACTTGAAACCACCAATAAGGCTGTAGACCTAGCAATATTCCTGTTATCTATTAACAAATCCTTTTCATGTACACATGACACTTCTGGAGATCGTTACATACATGTCTCTTGGTCCAATGCATACGCCTAATACTGTGAATCTTTTATCTTCTAAGTATTTCATAAGGTGCTACCAACAAATGTAATTTTCTATAACCAATCTCTTGGCATCGCGATCAAAACCGAGATCTTATCTCTATTGAATCCGGAGAGCATCCTAGCAGGAAAGAAAGGAATTAGAGAGTGTCTCGGGAGTTGGAGCAGGGGGATTGATCAGGCGTTTGACCCGCTTAAGATAGAGCCAGGGAAGAAAAAAGAAGAATTGCAGAATACCTTTACACTAATATGAGCAGTGATCAGATATGGGAAATCAAATCCATTGTTCAGTGCTGAAGATAAAAAGATAAACTTGTCCTGTGGCTTAACTAGACAAAACAAGCTCAACGAAGAAAAAGATTATTGAAATATCTCCAAATCATTATTTTACAAATTCATTGTACAATTTTCAAAAAATGTACATAACAAATTCCTATTCCACAGTAAGCTCTACGCACCCAACTTTGAATACAACAATAACCACAAGTATATACTGACAAAGAACAAATGCAAGTCAAATAATGTCGTAAAACTGCTTTTGAAAGTTTATTGCATTTTAGATTTTGCATGAATACTTGAAGAACATCAGAAATGTCAGAAATGGAAAATATTGCTTCACTTACGGCCTTAGGATTAACGCAGACACAGGAGTGTTTCACATCCATAACTCTCCCTTTCAAGAATACAGTCTGATGCGAGCAGTTATTGGTTTCCGGCACAAAGGGCATGAAGAAATGGTCACGCCACAATCCTTGCAAGTCTAAAACAGGAAAAAAATGACAGATTAAGAATCGGATGCACATTTTGCAGCATAAAATCTATGGACTGAGAAAAAGGAGAACAAATTTTAGATGTTTTTCATTAACATGTCTCTTCTTGGGGTTGGGGTTTTTTGATTTTTGTTTTTTTTGTTTTTTTGTTTTTTTTGGTAGGGGGGGGGGGGGGGGGGGG
>JAULJZ010221708.1:0-17665 GCA_032270985.1 Heliamphora pulchella
ATGAAACTAAACATGGCATGACGTACAAACCAATATAGCATAAAGTACAAGTCTTTAAAGCAGAAGGTACAACTCACCAAAGCATAGAGTACAATCCTGCGAAGCATAACCACAATTTAAGCGACATAAAATCGAACCATTAGCATGAGTTCATTTCATCAAAGGCATCATTTCCATGCACTAATAACTCACAAAGTTCATATAAGGTTCACACAATCAAGTCTCATAAGTACCGCACCATTCAAACACAGCCAATTTTAGGTACAAGTTTAATTGCTAGTTTTAAAGTTACAACATTGTTTCGAATCACTTAGACAATGATTTAATTTTTGAAATTTTAACACCAATTAGATAAAAATATATCCTACAACTTTCATGTTTACAACTAAGGTCAATTCCTAAGGTAAAAAGGTCATTTATTTTGTTTTAGTAAAATCCCTTCAGCACTTTACAGAGAAAATCCTAGAAATTGGGCCTCTGTTGGCCACGGTTTTGGGGCATCCAATCAAGGGATCTTGGTCTGAATTTCCGTGATCATCTAGCCTATGCTTTTCCCTACAAGTTTTATGTTTTGAGTTAGGACATGTTATTTGTAAAAAGTTTGAGATTTTGGCCAATTTATAAAGAGGGTTCAGTCAGCCTAAAAAGGGTTTGCAGAGTGTGTTTTTAACAGAGAATGGTTAAAACCATTGGGCTATCATCTGACGGTATTTTGAGCCGATTTTTGTTCAGAAACTATCTTAATATGTTAGCTACAAAGGTCATGTTTACCACTTCTGGATTTGGATTCTAAAAAGTTATGTTTTAGGTCTCACAAAAATGTGTGACAGAGAGGTCTGTCAGTCACTGAACCTTAATAGTGACTTTGGGAAGGCTTTTGACCTATCAAGACTTCGTATTTTCGGTTCATTTTTGGTAGACAGAAGGATAAATGTGTTCTCTACAAGTTTTATGTTTTTACCTAAGCTCGGTTCTCATTTTAACTTAGGGTTTGAGGTCTGTAACTCAGAGTGGTCAAGATCTGACACTCTTTAGAAAAAATGAGATATCTGGAGTTCTATCCAACAAAATAACATCAAACCAATTTTGTATAAAATAAAACTCGAGCATCTATATCTGGACACAAAAATCACTTTAATACCATTTTCTTACATTTATTTATGATTATTTAAAGTTGATGGCATAAAATGAATAAGTCCAGAAAATCAGTCTACTTAGGGTTTTGGTTGCTTAGCTTATATTGTGTACATTTTTGACATGTTTTCTTTGCATGCATGTTATAAACTTATACAAATCAAAACTCTAGAATATGTGTAGGCCATAAAACTCAAAAATGAACACATGCAAATACATACAAGGCTTACTCATCCATGAACAGTCCCTAAATCACTCTTACAACGCCTTTTTGACTCATTCTTTGTTTTATTTTGTTAGGGTTTGTTATAGCGATGGATTGAGGGGTATCTTGGGGGAGAATATCATAAGGTTTAAGGGAGTTACTTACCTCTTTTGATGCTTAAAATGTTGAGGAATGAGTGGACTTAGCTTAAATGCTTCTCCTTGGACCTTTCCTCCTTCTCTCCTCCTTCATTCTTTTTATCTCCTTTTTCTCTCAAACTCTTGGAGAACACTAAGAACACTCACTATTCTGGACTCTCTCCCTCTTATTGCTGAAATACATGAAGGAGATGGGGTGTGTTTGGCCTTTATTTTATAGAAGGGCATGTAGTGGACCAAATTGAGATAATTTTGAATTTTTCTAATTTGTGATTGGTTGCATGGTGGGTGGTTCTCTTTTTAAGACAATTTGAAATCTGAATTTTGCAGATGGGAAGAGAAGAATTCGGCTAAGGGACTGTTTGGTTCGGTTATGTGCTCAAATGTTGCTTTAATTGCTTATTTGGTGGTATTTTGGCACTACATTGTTCAAGAAAGTATTTTTAAAATTAATTTGATGTATTTTTAAAATTAATTTGGGCACAAACTTCAATGTGACCGGACACTAAGAGCATTTTTGTCATTTTTTGATGTTATTTTGTCTTTTATTACTTAATTGTATTTAAATATCTGATTTAGAGTATCCATGTGTCAACTTTTGGATTTTTAAGACTTTTTGCTGTACTAGGGGCAAAATAGTCATTTTACCCTAATTATGAGAATTTTTTATTTTTAATCTTATATTTCATATTATTTACTTAATTTAGGATGTCAGGAGTCTTCTCTGAGTATTAAGGTTTTACCTCTGAGTATTTGACCTTTTTAGGATTTTCTGGTCAAATTAGGGTTTCGGGTTGAGTTAAGGTTTTTGTTGTTCTAGCGACCTATGATCTTGTTAACTAATTGTCGCTAAATCTAAGGTTTGGGTTGAATTTCTAGCACAGGTTGTTATAATCTGGGTGGTTACTACTAGGGCCCCGACCGGGGTGTTACAATCTACCCCCCTTAAATAAATTTTGTCCTCGAAATTTCATCTCGTGCTTCATCTTGTGAATGGTTGGGGATGATTTACTAACATCATTTCTCTTCAATCTTGGGCTCTTGTTTATTTGAGTCGTTCTTGATTGAGGGTATGGACAGGGTCGGGCTCATACGCTTAGTACCTTGAGTAATGGTTGCCTTGTCTTGATAGATCATTAAGCCGACTGCCACAACTACTTTCAAATGTAACATTGCGTACCTATGTCGTGGAGTTGTTGACTAGCGACATGTTAGCCTAAAGCCTTATTCCACAAGCATCCACTTTCTTGTGATGATATAACAAGTCTAAACTACATATATCCTCAAGTTGCGAATACGAGCGTACCTCTGACCGTCATCAAAAGGCCTAGCAGCTCGAATATGTTGTTGGTGCTGTTCCGACTGAGGTTACGGTTGCCTCCATTGCTGTGGTTGATTTTCCTAGTTTCCTTGTCCCAGCTGTGGGCATTGTGACTTTTTGTGCCCAGGATGACCGCATTCATAGCAGAGCCTTACCTTCGTGTAGGTCTCCGTTAGAGATGTTGTATAAGCCTTTACTTAGCAGTTCTTGTAGTCGGAGTTATTGACCTTCTAAACACGTTAAGCGCGGATGTTGGCAGACATTCTGCGCTTTAATTCTAGGCAGAGATCTTCTTTGCGACTCGATGATGCGCCGGGTGGTTCTTCTGAGGATGTGAACGATACGAGTTTCTCATGGAAGCGCTAAAGTTCAATAACTATCGTTTCTCATTGATCTAGGACTTAGGAGGGGTGACTTGGGGTGGCAAGTGGTCCAATGTTTAGCTGAGAATTTCGAATGATGTACTAGACTGCACGATACGCAGCTGAGATTTAGAGTGGCTTAGGAAAGGTGAACAAACCCTTTATCGAGATTCAAGGAAAAATTCCCGAATTGTCCAAAAGGTATGTTGGATGAGGTCAAATGGACATGGTTAAGGTAGACACTGCTGACACAAATTGAGTGGTTATTTGGGGTTCAAATGTAGGTGAAGCAAGAGGAAGACAGTGAACAATACTTAAACAAATATTCTTGAAACTAATCTAGTACTATCAGATTCTGATACAAGAGATGTTAAGCAATGGGTAGCTAAACTAGATATTTATCCTGAAGTTACGTCGGCCAAATGTACTTTAATTCAAGTATCCAAGTCTACTTCCCTACAAATGAATTTTCAAAAATTACTACAACATATTGTAGTTTCAGAATCGAGAGATGATGAACGACAGTAAAGATTTTATCAATGTCGAATGTTCAAAACGGGTAATTAAAAAAGAATTGATGTCGAGTTCTACGAAAGAAGAGCTAGTTTAAGGAGGCTGGCTTGAATCGGAGGAGGATCAAATGCAAATATCGGTCATTATTGAGGTGTAAAAACTTGAGGACAAGGTGTTTTCTAGGATTGAATTTTTTTTTGATAGGATTATCAACAAGACTTGGGTGCATAAGGGTTACCGACGAACGACACTTGACGGTACCATTGAGGAATGATACACAAAGAACTTCAAGTAGGTACAAAATTTAACAGAAAAACTTGGTGGTAAGCGAGAAGGGAACTTATAAGGATGGGGTTGCGGGGTTCTAACGGTAGTTTCTACAAAACTTAGGCTACTCCGAGTGCTTTATCATCTAGGGGTTAGTCGACTTGTCAGTGTTTTGATCGTCTATCAACTATCCTAAGAGAGTTTTGAGATTTGGGGCTTATCTCAATTCTTAATTGTTTTCATGTTTTGGAATCTCGTGGAATTTAGTTTGAGATTATGAGATAGCTTATAATTATGAGATAGTTTATAATGAATTTAACAACGAACACTTGCATTTTATTCAAATACCTAACTGGTACAAGGTTCACAAAAAGTTCACATAGCATTTACACAACTTTCAATCAAAAAGAAAAGCACAACGCCTAGCGTATTGAAGTCTAAACAAATAAATACGGATAGAAGTAACGAACAATTGTCTCGCATTCCCAAGTCACTTCGTAAATGCCATAGTAACACCATTGGACCTCTACGTACCAAATGTTCCCTGGCCTTCTACGAGCTCTATCGGTGATGGACACCGGTACCTCTTTATAAGTCTTTAGATCATCGAAGTTGATATCTAAGCTGTGTGGGTCAATGATCCTTTGTTTATCTCTCGGTATTGTAATCTGTAGCCATCGGGTCTTAACCAAATCTATGAGTCGCTCCTTAAACCCTGGCGGTACTTCCACTCGGTGTGCTGTTTCGTTGTGTTTTCCTAGAACCTTTATTGGACCTATAAATCGAGGAAAAGATTCCAGCTTCCTCCACTTCTTTGTCCTTTTCGAAAATACTCGGGCATAAACCCACTTGCCAATACGATAGTCCATGGAATTATCTTGCCGAATCTAGTAAATTGTTGCATCTGTCTCCTTGTCGTCCTCTGATTCGGGCGGTGGTGACTCTAGTGGATCGTAAAAGTAAGCGATGGCTCGCTCCTCGTTCTCGTAATCGTTTTCAAGTCCCTCCTCATCGTCTGCTCTGAAGTCCACTTCGTCCCCTACTACATCAGGTTCCTCGTTTGCTCCTACTTCCTCGACCTCTTCCTCTCCCTTCGCTGGCTACTCGTCCAGAAATATCCCTGCTAACGAAAACACGTCTACTAGGTCTTGCCCTTCAGCTGTTTCATCCTCGGGGTCTGAGTCCTCTTGTTCCGATGCTGCCCATGGTTCCCCGGCTGGTTCTGCGTTAGACGCCATCCTAAAGAAAGAAAGATAGAGAAAATCCTAAGGTAAAGATTTTAAGTTGTTGAAATTATACGTGATAACATAGTAGTACAGACACTCTACAGAGTTTCTACGCCACAGAACTCGCAATCTCCCATTTCCCAAGGCCTGAAGGTTCACTAAACCTAGGCTCTGATACCAACTGTGATCCCCCGTTCCCCGGGCATGTTGGGACATATGTAACTATAAATAAGGGGCATATTCTAGGCAAACATTCATAATTATATATGATAATTAATACATCATTAATGGTTCATAATTTGTTCCAAATACTTAATGATTATAGTCATCCAAAAATTTAAACAAAAGTTACATCATGTCCGTGGAAAATTGAACAAAAGGTCCAAAAAGTAGACATCCTACGTCTTCAAGCTGCGTTGTTAGGGTTAACCGGCTCCTGCCACTCTCCCTCTTCTTCGTAGTCATCTTCCTCAATGAACACGCCTTCCGAAAAAGTGCTTCTTCTTTACCTGTGGCACGAATGCCATGAGCTGGAGCCCAGAAGCAAATTCTCTAAACTGTCTAACAAAGTCACAATAAAATATTTTACAATACATATCATATAATACACAATACAATTTTAAGGCCAAATAGACAGACAATTTAATGTTTTCAACAGGGTAAGCATATGTAAGAACAATTGTGTAAGTGCGTGATGCAGATGAATGCAATGCAGTTGCCCAAACCGATTATAAATCAACCAATCAAATTTTGAGTAACACCATTACGTTCCCGTACGTTAAGCTCCCGTACACCAACGTTCCCGATCACGATAGCGTATAGTGGACGTTCGGCTCAAGACGTGGCACGGCTCAAGACATAACACGGCTCGGGACGTAAATAACCCAAAGTCAATCATACCCGACATGATAATCAAAATGGTACCATTACGTTCCTGTACGTTAAGTTCCCGTTCGTCAGCGTTCTAGATCACAGCGGCGTATAGCGGCTGTTCGGCTCAAGATGTGATACGGCTCAGAACGTAACACGGCTCAGGACGTTCATGGCCCGAAGGTAAATCAAGCTGACATAAAAATTTTGAATGGCACCATTTTGTTCCCGTACGTTAGGTTCCCATTCGTCAGCGTTCCCGATTACTGTGGCATATAGCGGCAGTTCGGCTCAAGACGTGATACGGCTCAGGACGCACATGGCCAAAAGGTAAATCAAGCTAACATAATAATTTGAATGGCACCATTACATTCCCGTACATTAGGTTCCCGTTCATCAGCGTTCCCGATCACTACGGCATATAGCGGCAGTTCGACTCAAGACGTGATACGGTTCAAGACGTAACACGGCTCAGGACGCACATGGCCCAAAGTCAACATATCATTATAATAACCCGAATGGTATCACTATGTTCCCGTACGTTAGGTTCCCGTTCATCAGCGTTCCCGATCACAGTAGCGTGTAGCGGCTGTTCGGTTCAAGACATGGTACGGCTCAGAACGTAACACGACTCAAGACTTATACGGCCTATTGTCAACACTCCCATCAACAAGGACTCTCTAATCATGATATTATTCCAAACACTCCACCCTTATCCAATAATTTACGCACAAAACCCAACCCATAAGATGCCCAAAGTGTAATGCGTTGATGCTTATGGTACAACAACTCGTATCTTAAAGTACAACTTAACAATAGTATGGTATGAAACTAAACATGGCATGACGTACAAACCAATATAGCATAAAGTACATGTCTTTAAAGCAGAAGGTACAACTCACTAAAGTATAGAGTATAATCATGCGAAGCATAACCACAACTTAAGCGACATAAAATCGAACCATTAGCATGAGTTTATTTCATCAAAGGCATCATTTCCATGTACTAATTACTCTCAAAGTTCATATAAGGTTCACACACTCAAGTTTCATAAGTAACGCGCCATTCAAACACTTAGCCAATTTTAGGTACAAGTTTAATTGCTAGTTTTAAAGTTGCAATAGTGTTTCGAATCACTTAGACAATGATTTAATTTTTGAGATTTTAACACCAATCAGATAAAAATATATCCTACAACTTTCATGTTTACGACTAATGTCAATTCCTAAGGTAAAAAGGTCATTTATTTTGTTTTAGTAAAATCCCTTCAGCACTTAACACAGAAAATCCTAGAAATTGGGCCTCTGTTGGCCACGGTTTTGAGGTATCAAATCAAGGGCTCTAGGTCTGCATTTTGGAGATCTTCTAGTTTAAGATTTTCCCTACAAGTTTACTGTTTTGAGTTAGGAGAAGTTATTTGTAAAACGTTTGAGATTTTGGCCAATTTATAAAGAGGGTTCAGTCAGCCTAAAAGGGGTCTGTAGCGTGTGTTTTTAACAGAGAATGTTTAAAACCATTGGGATATCATCCGAGAGTATTTTGAACTGATTTTTTCTCAATAACTATTTTAATATGTTAGCTACAAAGTTTATGTTTACCACTTATAGATTTGGATTCTAAAAAGTTATGTTTTAGGTTTCACAAAAATGTGTGACAAACAGGTCTGTCTGTCACTTAACCTTAACAATGACTTTGGGAAGGCTTTTGACCTATCAAGACTTCGTATTTTTGGCTCATTATTGGTGGAAAAAAGTATAAATGTGTTCTCTACATGTTTTATGTTTTGACCTAAGCTCGGTTCTCATTTAAACTTAGGGTTTTTAGGTCTGTAATTCAGAGTGGTCAAGATCTGACAATCTTTGGAAAAAATGAGATATCTTGAGTTCTACCCAACGAAATCACTTCAAAACAATTTTGTATGAAATATAACTCAAACATATATATGTGGAAAGAAAAATCACTTTAATACCATTTTTCTACATTTATTTATGATTATTTAAAGTTGGTCGCAGAAAATGAATAAGTCCAGAAAATCAGTCTACTTAGGGTTTCGGTTGCTTAGCTTATATTGTGTGCATTTTTGACATGTTTTCTTTGAATGCATGTCATAAGAATACACAAATCAAAACTGCAAAATATGTTTAGGACATAAAACTCAAAAATGAACACCTGCAAATACATACAAGGCTTACTCATCCATGAACAGTTCCTAAATCACTCATACGACGCCTTTTTGACTCATTCTTTGTTTTATTTTGTTAGGGTTTGTTATAGAGATGGATTGAGGGTTATGTTGGGGGAGAATATCATAAGGTTTAAGGGAGTTTCTTACCTCTTTTGATGCTTAAAATGTTGAGGAAGGAGTAGACTTAGCTTCAATGCTTCTCCTTTGACCTTTCCTCCTTCTTCTCTCCTCCTTCTTTCTTTTTCTCTCCTTTTTCTCTCAAACTCTTGGAGAACACTAAGAACACTCACAATTCTAGACTCTCTCCTTCTTATTGCCGACATACATGAAGGACATGGGGTGTGTTTGGCCTTTATTTTATAGAAGGGCATGTCGTGGACCTAATGTTGCTAATTGAGATAATTTTGAATTTTTCTAATTTGTGATTGGTTGCATGGTGGGTGGTTCTTTTTTTAAGACAATTTGAAATCTGAATTTTGCAGATGGGAAGAGAAGAATTCGGCTAAGGGACTGTTTGGTTGGGTTATTTGCTCAAATTTTGCTTTAATTGCTTATTTGGTGGTATTTTGGCACTATATTGTTCAAGAAAGTATTTTTAAAATTAATTTGATGTATCTTGTTGGTATTCTAACATACTAAAATGAATTATTTTAGTGTTATTATTATTATTATTTATAAAAATATTGGCAACAATTAATTGTTTAAATGTAGACAATTAAGCTACTTTAAGCTAGTTTGACTATATGTGACTTTGACTTATTTAAGCGTGTAAGAATTTTAATAATGATTTGTTTTCCTTTGTTGGTCTATAATATTGTATTTTTATGTATATTACTTGTATAAAAATTCTTCGGTCATAATAATACTTAATTTATACAACGTTTTCTCATTTTTTAGCATAAAATGGCAAAAAAGTCACTTTTTTGGCACAAACTCCATTGTGGCCGGCTACTAAGGGCATTTTTGTTAGTTTATTTTTTTTACTTAATTGTATTTAAATATCTGATTTAGGGTGTCCATGTGTCAACTTTTGAATTTTTAGGACTTTTTGCTGTACTAAGGGCAAAATGGTCATTTTACCCTAATTATGAGAATTTTTGATTTTTAATCTTATATTTCATGTTATTTAATTAATTTAGGATGTCAGGAGTCTTCTCTGGGTATTAAGGTTTTACCTTTGAGCATTTGATCTTTTTAGGATTTTCGGGTCAAATTAGGGTTTCGGGTTGAGTTAAGGTTTTCATTGTTCTAGCGACCTATGATCTTATTAACTAATTGTCGCTAAAGCTAAGGTTTGGGTTGAATTTCTAGCACAGGTTGTTATAATCTGGGTGGTTACTACTAGGGTTCAAACCGGGGTATTACAGTTCCGATGGTACCGTAACCTCAATTCTCAATGCATGGATAGCAACGTGATGGTATGAGGGCCACTCTCCTCCAAGCATGAATGGTATGTGCTGTTCGGGAATTACTCCGCAACACTTTTAAGGCAAAAATTCCCGCTCAACGGGAAGTCTCCCCTATAAGGATAAATGAATAACCCATAGTTGAGTAGCCTCCCTCGTAAAATGATATAAAAGGGCCAGAAACCCTTATAAGTTGGCACTTTAGAACAACCACACAACATTAACCATACTTTCATAGTAGCATCATGCTTGCTCAAAATATCATGGATAGTACACTTGAATTAAAAACATCGTGACTTTTGAAAACAACAGGTTCATGCGATCGTTAAGTTGGTCATAATTCAAAACATATGCTTTAAAGCATTTTCGGGCATCATTTACATAAATTCATGTTCAAGATAATGGCTAAGCGCTCTCACCTTGTATAAGATGCGTATAAGTTGAGTCTCCCCTGGAAAGCTAAGCAGGACCCCCGAGTTTTACAACATTCGTGCCTAGCAAGCAAAACGCGACTCAACCGTTAATCACGGAATCCTTCTCCATTTTTTCTTTGGGTAATTGATCCTTCCCCATTTGCATGTGAAACTAAAATGATTCTGATCGTGAAATATTTTCTTGATTTTTGGGACCATGGTTACCTTCTTTTTTAGGTTTAAGGGGTACTAAATGCTTACCCAAACCTTCACTTGTTTAAAGATTTTACTTAACCACTTATTACTCTCTTCTAATCATTATATTTTAAGGTACCTCTGCATCTTGAGATACTTAGACTTGGAATTGGATTATGATTTTTGGTGAAGATTTAGATTAAAATATTCCCTAGAACTTTTATGTTTAAAACCAAAGCCAAAACCTAAGGCAAAAGGGTGAATAAAGCATCTCAAGAAAAAATGGTTCAGCACTTTCCTCAAGATTTTACTAAAATCATGCTTCTGTTGGTCTCAGATTTTGGGTTCCAGATTAAATCCAAATGAGCCCATTTTTTAGTATGTGCTAATCCAACAAGTTCCCTACATGTTTCATGTTTAGAGTTAAGGATAGTTGTTTGGAATAATTTATACTTTTTGGCTATTTCAGAAAATATGTTCTGTCAGTCTTCAAAACTCAGTAGAGCCGGTTTTGGACAGAAGGTTTAAAACGGTTTTGGGGCAACATCTCGAGGTTTTAAGGTCTAATGTTTGGGAAAAAAGTACTTCAATATGTTAGCTACAATGTTCATATAGATCACTTTTGGAATAGGTTACTAAAAATAGGTGTTTTGTGCTATACAAAAACATGTGACATAATGTTTCTCGGGGGCTGAAATTTAACAGAGACTTTAAAAGGGGTTTTGACCTGTCAAACCTCAATATTGTGTTCTCATTTTTGGTACGTAGATAGATATACATGTTATCTACAACTTTCATGTTTTGACCAAAGTTTGGATCTCATTTTAAAATAGGGTTTCAAAGTCGGTAGTGTTGACTGGTCAGAAAATGACACACTTTGGTAAAATTGTAATATCTTGAGTTCTGGTTATGAAAATGAGTTGAAACAAACTTTGGATGAAAGATTATACAAAAATATAAATCTGTACATAAAAATCATACATAAATTAATTTTCTACATTGAATTATGAAATTTCAAATCTCAGGGTAGAAACATCAAAATTCTCAAAATTTAAGCCTCTTAGGGTTTAAGTCCTCTACTTATGTCATGTCAAGTTTTTTTTTGGGTAATTAACTGTAGCATAAAAGAAAAGAAAAATAGGACAACATACAAGGGGCATATCCCAGGCCTTATAAACACACCAAAACCAAAACCAAAAGCAAAGAAGGATTTTGGCTAAACCACAACCAAACAAGAAAGAAAACTAAACTACAAAATAAAAACTACCGAACAGCAACGAAGAGGAGGCCACAGCTGTCGCCCCCATAATTGAGGATAAAGGAGGAGGAAGCTAGGCTAACCAAATACAAAGTTATACAATAACCAAGCAACAGAAAACAAAATAAAACCCCAACAGTCAAAAATTACCCAGACAAACACATAACCGCAGCAACAGAATACCAAGCTGATCAGTACAGCTAGAACACCAAGCCACAACCAGGGGCAGAAAAACTGCTCCAGCTTGAAGGGGACTGGACCTGAGAAGCTACAAATAGCAACCTAGACCGAGCATCCCAAATAGAAAGCAACAGAGGGCCTAGACCATGCAAACAATTGCCGGACTTCTAGGCTAACCGTAGGCCACAAATCGAAGAACTGATGCAGACCAGCCACGAGAATGAACAAAAACCTGACCCACCATGAAGAAGGGAGCCACTGAATAAGCTAGCTAGAAGCATCCAACAGACCCCCTGAAGAACCGGAAATAAGCAGACAAACAGGACCAGCTAAACGAAGGCACCACATAACAGATAACAGAACCTATGGACAACCCCCATAGCTAGGAGAACAAAACAATATATACATTACCATATGTATAAGGGAAGAGGCTATGAACACCCCTCATAGCTAGGAAGCAAAAAAAAAGGAGATGTCCACAAAAAGGGAAGCCAACATAAGCAGCCTCACTGATGGGACTTCTTCCGTTTTGGATAGGTAAAAGCACAGGACCTGAGATACAAAGAGAAACCATGAGAAAACCAAGTAAAGAGAAACACACCCACCCAGAAATCTCACACTCCACACAGGTGTATCACTCTACACTCCAACAAAGATTATAGAAGCTAAACTCACTGCCGCTACTTCCCAAAACCACTACACAAGAAGCAAACGCAATTCAGAATAGTTAGCAAAATCTCACATCACTCACACAATATAGGAGGAACACTAACTCTCCAAAAAAAATCCCAAAACTCACAGCTCTTATAACTTCCAGGGTAACCTGCACAATAAACAAACTTGCATGGAATAAAGATTAGAGGCCTCAATAACACTCGCACAATATAAATGAAACACCCAGCCCTCCAAGGAGGAGGAAGGGACAAAACTCTCAAAAAATCCATGAAAAGTATCCAAGCTGCAACAAACAGCAAACAATTAATAAAAAACATTACTGGAGAAAATGTCCATCACCAAACTCCATTCACCCTGAATCTCCATATTAGCTAGAGAAACAGGCACACGCCTCATGGAGGAAAGCCTCTCTCTTATCATCTCGAAGATATCCCTAAGAACACCCTCCCAATCCTTCTTCTTGCCCTGAAACTTTCTAAGGTTTTGCTCCCTCCAAATACAGTAAACCGATATGGAAAGCGCCAAACGTTTAACAGTGGCACCCAAAGATTTACCAACCACCCTAGTTGCAAAAGCATCTTTCCAAGCCAACGAAGAGCCCTCAGTCCAACTGACTCTACACTTGGATAAAACCCTAGCCCGGATAGCCGTAGCAAAGAGGCAAGCAAAGAAGAGATGGTCATGAGACTCAACAGCCCCGGAGCATAACCAACAGCTAGCGTCGCACTCAAGACTAAACATTCTTAGCCTATTCCCGGTACTAAGGCGACCTCTCACAACAACCCACATAATAAAAATAACTCGAGGAATATGATGTTTAAACCATACCAATTTGCTCCATAACGGCACAGGCTTATGGACACGAATCTCCTCCCAGAGGGACCCAATAGAGAATTTATTACCAAGGGCCCACTTGATGCGATCACATTGGGTAGTATCATGGAGAAAACGAACCTCCCTCTACATTTCCAAGAGATCCATAGTAATAGCAAAGGGCCATTTCCAGTGGTTCCCATCTACAATCTGCTTAACCTAAGCATCTAGACTCATCCCGGAGTCATAAACAATCCTCGGTCCCTTAGGCTCAACCACAGAACCCCAAGGATGCCAAGGGTCCAGCCACATAAATGTATCCTATCTCATATTGAAAAAAGCACTTGACCATCGGTCTAAGCTGGAGGAGCTTCCTCCAACACCAGGAGGCCAATTGTGGGATCTTAACTGCCCAAAAGGAGTTACCTCAAAGAATATTGGATTTAATCCACATACATCACAAGGACACATCACCACTAGTTAACAAGAACCAAATATGCTAGGCCACCGCTGCTTTATTCCACAAAACATAAGATTTAATCCCAAGGTCACCCTCTTTGCGAGGGACACAAACCTCCTCCCAGGAAACTTTGGCACCCGAGGATTTCATATCGGGGCCACTCCACAAGAAGGCCCGCAACAGACCCTCAACTTCTCGCAGCAGGCCCTCAACCTCCTGAAACACTTTCTTGGGGAGGATAAACAAAGAGGATCAGTAAACCTGCATGGAGAATAGAATAGAGCCAATCAACTGGACTCTACCAGCATAAGAAAGATACTTGCAAGTCCACACCAGAATCTTACTCGCTATTCTATTAATGAGAGGTTTACAGTCCCGATAAGCCAGTTTGGTTGTAATAAGGGGAACCCCTAAGTACCTAACGAGAAGAGAACCCTCACGAAACCCAAGAGTATCTAAAATCTCATTTTTCAACACAGTATCAACCCCAAAAAAATAGATATCACTTTTGTGAGGGCTGGGTGAAAGACCAGACAGCTTTTGAAAACCATCCAAAACTTGCTAAATAACTCTCACAGAGCTAACCTCGGCTTTAGAGAAGACCATAAGATCATCAGCAAAGAAGAGATAAACAATCTTATTCTTACCACACCACCAATGATAATTGAAAGGAGCCTCCTGCGTGTGTTTCACAAACATCCTTGCCAACACTTCCATAGCCATAACAAAGAGATAAGGGGAAAGGAGATCCCCTTGCCGAAGGACTTTCTGACCCTGAAAGAAGCCATGAAGCTCACCATTAATACTGACAGCAAAGGAAGGGGACGTAATACATTCCTTGATCCAATTAACCATTCTCTCCGAGAAACCCATACACCTAAGGACCTCGACCATAAAGTCCCAATGGACATTATTATAGCCTTTCATGATGTCAACATTAAGGGCACACCTAGGACCACGGCCTTGCTTGTGATAATCTCTCAGGAGCTCCTGAGACAGGAAAATATTATCAGCAATCCTTCGTCCCTTGTGATAATCTCTCAGTCATGTTAAGTTTTTATTCTATTTCTTTGCATGCTTGTGTTTAGACTTTAATATCAAGGCTCCAGCACACTTAGATGTCATTAAACTCAAAGATAACAACATACAACAACATCTCATATCATTCAAAAACTCAACAGCCCCTACTTATTAACTACAACGCCTTTTCAGTTCAATTTCGGTTCTTAATTGTTAGCATGTTTAAAGGGATGTGTTGGGGGATATTTTGAGGTATCTTAAATACAAGATTTAGAGATTTTACTTACTTGTTTAAGAGATCAAAAGATGGTGGAAAACTATTAGGACTTGGCTTTTGGAACAATGGTCTCTAAAGACTCCTTTCTTGGATTCCTTCTTCTTCTTCTTCTTCTTTTTTCTTTTGTCAAACTTCCACGGACCCTCAAGAACACATACAAATCTGGTCTTTCTCCCTCTCTCTCCACCGAAATATCAAAGGGGGAGAAGGTGTTTGGGCCTTGTTTATATAAAAAGGCAAGGGAACAAAAAAATTAAATGTTTTGGTACTTTTTCTCTCCTTCACATGGGTTAATTAATTTAGTTTAAGCTTTGAGGGGACCAAATCTGATTTGGGGAAGAAAAATTTGGCTAGGGTTAGTTTGGGGGGACAAAAATCTGATCCCCCATCAATCAAGGGGTTTTTTCTTGGTTTTTGTGCCCCTATGTGCAAGAAAATGCATTAAAAGTTAATTTGATGTATCTTTTTTGTGTCTTTTCCTATTGAAACCTATTATTTTAGTATGTTTATAATAAATATAGTATTCTCATGTATTATCATAGTTCCCATAGCAATTGATTATATAGATATAGTCTTTTAAGTTAAATTAATCTATTTTGACAATATTTAACTTTTTGACTTATTTTGTTATGTATGAACTTCAATAATGATTTGTTTACTTTTATTAACCTATAACACCATATTATTATGTATATTACTTGCTCAACAAGTATTGGATCATCATAATGCTTAATTTAATACCTTTCTTATCATGTTAAGCTAAAAAGAAAGTAAAAAGCTACTTTTAGGCACTCTTCCCAAGGTGGTCAGCCACTAAGGGGTATTTTTATCATTTTTGATGTTAGTTTGTACTTTGCTGCTTAATTGTACTTAAATCCTTGATTTAGGGCATTCATGTGTCAAAGTTTGGGTTTTTAGGGCTTTAATATATGCTCATGTGGTTCCCTCTCTATCCTAGGTCTCAAGCTCGAAAATGTTAAACAGTCGGGCTAGTTCTTCTCACCGAACTTAAGTTTGAAATTTCGTTTCTTTTTTTTTTAAAATGTTCTTTCTTTTCTATTCGTATACCTGAGTTTGGGCTATTATAGATTGGTGTATAAAATTATAAATTTGGTGATTAGAAACCATGCCGATCGGTTAGAACCATATCACATGAATTGTAGATTATGCTTCGTATATTTTTTTTATGCTTTAGTGAGTTATACCTTGTGCTATACCATGATATTATGCTATTATCAATTGTACACGAGAAGTATATTACACATCATGAGTATTCTTACATTTACATCTTGGGTTATCGGAGTCCTTTCCATATCTATCATGGTGGGTTGGGTTATATTGAAATTATTCTTTTCTCAACTCCTAGTCTAGGGCGTCCCTGGTAGTCATTTTTGTAAATATTTTGAGATACATTCCCTCTGAGCACCTCGGGTGTGTTCCCGATGTTCAAAAAGAAAGATTTGTTATTTATAAATACTCTTGGGCACCATGGGTTCATCACTAGAACTCTAGTTTTGATAATTTAGACTTTAGGTTGGTACCAAGCAAGCATCCAAGTTTTAATGTGAGTAACCTTATAAAGTTCCATCACGGCAATGACAATAAGTCTCTGAGGCTGCAATAACATAAAGTCCCATCACGGCATGCCGTTATTGGAGCAGAAATTTTTTTTTTTTGAACCGACGTCGTGACCATAAAAAACGATGTGTGCGTTTATCATGAAAAATCGAGAACAATATAATCTTAATAGCTTTATACCTTTATGAAACTTGTCGAAAGGTTTCAAGAAAGCCTCGAATACATTGAAGACGACCTTACAACCTTCTCACGTATGTCCCGAATGCACTACGACGATCATGGTGTGTGGGCACCGATACCGATCGAAGAGTTTTCTACCTCTTGGTTTCTTCTCACACTTCTCTCCAAAAGGCAAAATTGATTTTCCAAAAAGAGAGAGAGAGAGAGGCAGCGGCTAGGATGGATTAGGGTTAGTTTTTGTGCCTTTTAATGATATATACAATATATCATTTAAGATATGTATGGCATCTATATCTCTTCCTACCTAAAAAATAGCAAGAGATATATATTTATAATAAAAACAAATCCCATCCCCTTAATTAGGGCCGGCCACCTATGGAGCAATCCCTAGGTGTGCTAAAAACCTAAAATGCCCCTCAACATTTAATTTAATTCCTAAATGTCTCCGGCGGCAAAATCGACATTCTAATTAAATTAAATAATTACCGAAACTAATAAGATAAATATACGTGCGTATAATGGGCAACGTGAGGGATCACGAGGAAGTATAGGACTCGGGCTAACGTACAAGAAAATCGAATATCCCTAACTCTGTCCTCGAGTTAGATCATTTCTCGCACGAACCAGAACTCATTCCACTAAAGGTCCTGACTGAACTCCCGGCCCCAACTCAAATTATGTCTTGAGTCTCCAATTATCAAATGCATTGAATTCTTCCCATGTTTAAGATAGGGATTTCCGATATATAAATTAGGTTACTGACAATCCGATTTAATTATCCTCTTCTCCTCGCAACCGCACCGCTTAACCTTTTGATATGCTGGATCCGAAAATCCACTGTACAAATTTAGCATAATCAAACCTATAAGCGAAGCACATGAGGGAGAACTCTTCAACCTAAATCGGACGTGGTTTTCGTCAGCTGATTATCAATCATCGGACAAATAATGCCAGTACCCAACTCATCGG
>JAULJZ010221719.1:0-17665 GCA_032270985.1 Heliamphora pulchella
GTTATGATAAAAACGAAAAATAACAATAAAAAAGAATAACACAATTACACACATAAAACATGATTTAAATGATTTACCCGAAATTAAGGCCATGCTCACAAATTTGTAGTGATTTTACAATAAAAGGAGTCAATACAATACAAATGTGCAAATTGTAACAGAACCAACTAATATAAATACCGACGAAACGAGGTCGGGTCGTGGATTGAACTCCCAAAAATAGCTAGGCTCCACACGTCTAACATGGTGATTACCCACCTTTGTTTGATAATTAGGAGACAGAAATAACTCATTTTGTATACATCAATGTTTTTAATTTATCAAAAATATCACGTAAATAATATCATATGATATTTTGACAGTACTTAATAATTTTCCTAGTTTCTCTTTTGTTCTAACAATCATGTTAGGTTATTCATGAACTCGGCTGGCTTTGAGGCAAGGCGGGCAAAGCCACCGCTTAAGGCCTTTTTTTGTTAAAATTTATGATCCCATTATTTTAAATTAAGTATAAATATACTTAAATTTATTTCATGTTGATGATCTTAGATGGATCACAAACGCTAGTTAATATTATTTGTATTTCTTTGGTCTCTCAAGTTCAAGTCTTTTTACTTATATTTTTTCAAGAAAAAAGAAAATAAATAAATTACAACAATTCCAAAGTTATTTTAGGTAATTCAGAATTTTTATAATATTAAATTAATTCAAATATTTAAAAAGCTAAATAATACAAATAGAATAAAAAAAAACAAAAGTTACAATTAAAATATACTTAAGCTAAAACTTTCAAATCCCAAAACATTGCTTTTATTTTTACCAATTTTAGTAAAACACAAAATGAAATAATCTAAAAAAGATTATTCAACATGCTCTTGTTCCGAGAGAACCAAGAAAATATTTTATTGTTGAAACACTTATAACTCATAAGTTTAAAGCTTGATGTGTAAGTGTATGTTGTATTTAATTTTTTTCATAAATTAAATTTTGTTAAAATATAATTATAAACATATTTTGTCTACTTAAATTTTTATAATTAATTTTTAAAATTTATTTCAAAATTTATTAAAATCTCATATCACAAACTTGCTTTGGACCACAAAATCCTCACATCTGGCCTGTATAAGTCCAAGTTAAGCTCACTTAAATGATACAAACCATTTATTTTATAATTCTTATGAGAATTTCTAAACACTTAATGCTATTTTATTAATTTAATTTTTAAAATAAATAATTTAGACATTATGAACAATAAAATTGATAATTTTGAATCCTTAATATGGATTCGATTTGAGCCAATAAACGGCACAGCTTGCTGAACCGTAAAAAACGGGAGAGAAACGGTTCTCAATTTACATTTATGGAGTAATTATGGGACTCGGAGATAATGCTGTACCGTACAGTACGGAATGTTTGTGCATTTTAAGTGTGGTTTTTGAATATATTTTTTTCGATAGAATTCGTTTATTACGTAGATTTTATCAAACTTGTTATTTGCAAAAAATATCAATTAAGTTGATCTAATATCTATAGTTGTGTAATCAAAGACAATTGTTTAACAGTTTTGTTTTTAAAATTATTATTTCTAGTTATTATTTACAAATAAATGTTATTTTATCACATAGTTACAGATATTGAATTAACTTGATTTTATTTATGTAAAACAAATTTGACAAACTCTACGTAATAAACGAATTCGATCATAAAAATATATTTAAAAAATAAACACTTAAAGTGCATAGCATCCTATACTGTGCACCATGCACAGTACGCTCCCTAGACCGTCTAGAGTATTACGTGACATTATTTTCGTAATATTTTTTTATAATTATGTAACAAAAAAAATACTTTGCATGTATTAAATAATGTGAGTTTACGTTTATTAATATATATTAGGCATTTTTATTTATTAAAATTATTATTTAGGCAATACTACGTATCATTACTCCGAGAATACCTGATAATTTTTCATATTTATGGGTCTGCATGGGGAGGGCCGACAATGTCACGTTATGGTTCCAACTTCCAACATGTTTGAAGAAGAAAATGAGTTGCAGGATATGGAGACAAGCTGTCTTTTGCCGTCCTTCGCGTTGACATTTGCATCTTTCATTAGTTGAGCCTCAATTGGGAGTAAATATTTAATACATTTGAAACAAATTTAGATGGTGTTCCAATTTTATAATTATTAGTGTGTTTATTATGACTTATTATTATTTTTTTATTTTTTTATTTAATATGTAAATTTGTGCCATCCAATGATTTGAATAGAACAGTACTCCAAGAACATTGAATAATTATTCCTCAATCGGTACTGGTGTGCCGTTGCTTAGATTAATGAGTAATTGTTGGGTAGTCTCGTAATACTATGTGACATTTATTTATGTGGTGTTTTTATTTAATTATATAATATAAAATGTTTTGAATAGTACAATAGTAATCCACTTTTGTTAAATAGGTAGTAGACAAGTATGACCAAGTTTATATGTATTAATATTTTTTATTTGTTGGGAGTACTATGTAAGCGATACCACATGATATTTCAAGTAAAAAGATTATTTTGAGAATGTAGTTAAATTTTTTAATATTATAATAATTTTATTAAAAAATAGATTATTTTGGATATAAAGAAGCTTTTCTTAAAAACAAAAGTAAAAAGATTAGTAGGCATTTATTATTTGCTAAACAGTATGACTTAAAAATTATTTGTTAAATAAAAAAATCTTTTTAGAGAACCCAAACAGAGACTAAGTCTAATTAATGTTTTAACTTTATAATTATTGTTATGATTAATAGAATATAATAGTTTTATTAATATTTTACCTAATGCATAAAATATGTTATTTAATAATTAAAATATAAAATTGCTTTAACAACATTAAAGCAATTGCCGTACATTGTGGTTAGGTCATTCAATTTGGCGGGCATGAAAAGAACGCAACGAGGGCGAGTCATAACAAGCATAATTTTTCTTATTTATATTTTATTTTTCTCACTAAGCATAGAATATTTTTAAAAACCATTTTTAGGCATATTTATTTTGTTTGGCAATCGGCTTCAAAATTAGATTTTTGACTTTAAGTCAATTTAAATTAAAAAATTAAAAATTTATTTGGTTGGAATATAAATGACTTTTACAAAAAATTTTGCTTAAAATTGTTATGATTTTTTAAAATTTATTTTTAAATAATTTTATATTCAATATAAATCTTTTTTGATAAATTTTGATGAGTAAATTTTAAAAATATAATTTTTATAAAAAATAGATATATATAATAAAAGTCATGATATTTTTAAAAAATATAATACAAATTTTGTAAAAAGTAAAAAAAAAGCTAAAAGTCTTTGAATTGAAAAATGAAACTTTTTAACTTTAAAACTTTTAAGCGAAAAAACAAAAAAAAAACACCTTAAGACGGTTGCCAAACGACAGCTTAGTTATTGTATTTGTAAGTTGACAAACATGATGGACAATTCCGTTTGGTTTGACCTTAAAACCCAGGCTTTTTTAAAGCTTTTTTATAAAATATTTTTGTTATATCTTTTTACTTTTTTACTTTTAAAAAATCACATTTTAGAAAGAAATTACTAATTAAGTTATCCGGTAAATTAACTTTTAAATTGATTTTTTGAAGAGTTGGTTGAATGGATGAAAAGTTAATTATTTATCTTTTGTTTGTATTACATAACATTGATTTTTTATAGAGTTGATTATAATAGCTATCGGTAGGCACACGCATATGTGTGCAAATATATATATATAAATTAAATAAATTTAAAAAATAAATAATAAATAATTTAATTTTAAAATTGTGAGCAGTTATAATTTTAAAATTAGGTAATAAAGCAAAAGTTTAATGGTTAAACAAAAAAAATGTTTTTGGTATCAAAAAACTAATTAATTGTACTTTTAATATCCAAAAACCTACACAATAAATACCTAAAAATATATTTTTTTATCAACAAACAAGAATATTTGTTAATGTGACTACTAATGTGACCACTAAAGAAGACCACTAAAGAAAAAGTGAAATGTACAAAGAGTAGTGTGTAATTATTGAATAATTAAATGACACAAAAGTAAATTACATTTATTCCAATTCATTGATTACGAGGGTGGTGATTATGATTAGAATCTTCATTCCATGATTATTTGGGACCAAAATCAAGAAACAAGCTAGTTTGTTACCAAAAAATAATTATAATAACTCCCATAGTGTAATGCAGTTGATTCGAGGATCAGCCTCCAAAATTCTAATAAACTATATCAAGGGTGTCAGTTCAAATCTTGAAAGATGTGCTCCTAAACTTAATTGGTGTATGCGTTGTGGGGTCGATTCACACACCCATCGTTTATCTCTAATCTAATCCGAGCCTAAATAAATCGGTTCTAGCTCAGATACCTACATGAGCTAGCATTTGGCCTTATACAAAAAAAAAATTATAATTCACTTGTTGCCAAATAGCAATATATAGCATCCTTGTAGAAAACTTGTTACGCCTTGTATTTGTGAAAACAAATTTGGCATCCTTAATTTGGTTATGTAATGAATTGGACTAAGTGGGACTCATATGACCACTCTCATAATGCTATGAGTTGGACTAAATCACTTTTGTGTTGATAATGTTAGAATGAGTAAATTATTTTAAATTAAATTAATATTTTAAATATTGATGCAATCATAAACATTGATTTTAATTAAAGTTCATGTAAGACCTATTCCATCAATATTTGTGATTGTACCAACAATATAACTTGAAATATTAATTTGCAAAAAATTATAGCACTTGTTGGAGTTAATGAGTAAACCCTCGTTAGGGTCTTGGGATAAATAATCGCGAACAAGAATGAAGAACAAGTATAAGAATCAATCACAACGAGAAACACAAGATGCACGTGGT
This sequence comes from Heliamphora pulchella, assembly GCA_032270985.1. Taxonomy (NCBI): domain Eukaryota; kingdom Viridiplantae; phylum Streptophyta; class Magnoliopsida; order Ericales; family Sarraceniaceae; genus Heliamphora; species Heliamphora pulchella. Next base: position 4,903 of record JAULJZ010221719.1, read on the forward strand.
TCGGTAAAAGTGTCCATGTCTACGAATACTACAGTTTTTCACTTTATGGGGCAAAGATATATAATACAATAGTTTTTAAGCTATTTTTGTGCTTCTTTGGAGTCTCTCTAACAACCTTTCTATTGAATATAATCCCAAACGATATAAGAAATTCTAGTTTTAAAACGTACTGGGACGACGGTGCTAAAGCACTCGACGAGTGCTTAGCAAGCGCCATATCCTGAAAACCTCAGGACAGTCTGGCACTTCAGCACTCCATTCTGAACAACTGGCACTTCAGCGCCTACTTTTGGAATACTAGCGCTCGAGTGCCCAACTAGCGCTCTGCTAATGTCGGCTTCTAAAATTTTGTACTCTGGTGTTTATTAGGCTTCGCGCATTCTAACAATCTCTCATTTGGAGACTAATCCAGCACTTAATACAATATCATTACTAGAAAAGCATCGCAATCACACAGCGAATCAACCCAGTAGTAACAAACCCCGTCTATAAGTTGGAAGATCGACTGAAGCCGAGCATAGCTTTAGTTTCTCAATGGTGATCATCTTTGTTAACATGTCAATAAGTTTCTCACTGCCACGGATCTTCTTCAGAGATAACACTCCATCGTCCAAGAGAGAGCGGATGAAATATTGAAATGATGCCTCAATTGAATATGTTTCGTCATATAATAAAATACCATATTCTTTGCAAGATGATTGGTACTCTAACTATCACTTAATAGAACATTACCCTATGTTTTCTTTCCCAATTCATCTAGAAAACATTGTAATTAAGTCACATCCTTTCTAGCTTTAGTAACAACTATATACTCGGCTTCAGTCATAAATAGAGCAAATATCTTTTGCAACTGAGACACCAACTGACTGTCGTACCACCCAAAGTAAAAACATACCAAGGTGTATTCTTTCTATGATTTGCGTCACCGCCCAAGTTTGCATCCACAAAACTGTGGAAATCCTCCAGACTTCATCTAAAACATAACGTCGCGTCTATGGTGCCTCTCAAATATCTGATAATCCATTTAATTGCTTCCTAATGTTTCTTTCTCGAATTGGTCATGTACTTGCTGACAACTCCCATTGTATATGATATGTCCGACCTGGTACAAATCATAGCATACATTAGGCTTCCGACGACTGAGGCGTATGGAACCTATTGCATGTACTTTTGCTCCTATTTGGTCTTAGGCGACTGATCCTTAGCAAGTTGAAAGTGACAAGCAAAGAGTGTACTCATAGGTTTTGAATTCTGTATACCGAATCTACTCACAACCTTCTTTACACATTCCCCTTGTGATAGTGTTAAAGTTCTTGCAACTCTATCCCTCTTAATCCTCATTCCAATAATCTATTTTGTATTACCCAAATCTTTTATTTCAAACTTCTTTGACAGCTGGCCCTTTAATTTATTTATTTTTTGCATGCTTGACCCTGTAATAAGCATATCGTCGACGTACAGGAGCAAAATAATATAACTGTCATCAAAACTCTTGAGATAGTAACAGTGACTTGCTATTTTGGCTCATAAACTTGTTCAACTTTCTATACCACTATCTCGGTGCTTGTTTCAAATCATACAATCTCTTCTTGAGCCTGCATGCCAATTCTTCATTTTCAAGTACTGCAAATCCATGTGACTATTTCATGTAAATATCATCTTCTAAATCACCATGGAGAAAAATTGTCTTCACATCCATCTGCCCAACGTACAGATCCCCAGTTTTCATAATTCCTAGCACAAGCCTAATTATTGTCAACTTCACAATTGGAGAGAAAATTTCTGTGTAGTCGACATTCTCTTTTTGTTGAAACCCTTTCACAACTAGTCTAATTTTGTACCATTTGCTATCGTCATGTTCTTGCTTGATCCGAAAAACCCATTTGTTATCAACTTGTCAAGCATCATCATAACATTTGAGTTCACTCCCGTTAGATAGCAACAAATAGTACAATGATGGAGAATATCGTTGTGTATGTTTAGGAACTTTAGTCTCTAGTAAACCGTCTCAACTCTGTCATAGGAGTATACGATTCTTCTTAATGAACTATATTTCTAGGATTACTTTGCTCCCTACTGTTTATATATATATTTTTAAATTTTTTTCTAACTCAACATGTTCAAAATTTGTAGGGCATACATTAAAAACTACAATCCTATCCTAATACATAACCTTTCATTGAATATAACATATCTATTGCGAATGATTTACCAATTTCGATCATTATCCCAAAACCAAAAACCAAACCTATCTGTACCATATCCAATAAAAGTGCATTTGATAGACTTAGATTCAAGTTTATTCATATCACCAGCATTGAAATAAACATAAAAAAACACAACAAAAAACTTTAAGAAATGACAAGTTTACATCCTTACTACTCTAGGCTTCCTCAGGTATCTTTCCTCCCAAAAGAACAGATGGATCACGATTCACCAAATAAGTTGCAGTTTTAACTGCATCCGCCCATAACATCTGTGGCAAACTAGAGTATATCTTTATACTTTTAGCACGTTCAGTTAATGTCATACTCATCTGTTTAGGAGCCCTGTTGAGCTGAGGTGTACTTGGAGGAGTCTTCTCTATCTTGCTTCCATTCAAAACATAAAACTCTTTGAACCTAATATCAATGTACTCCCCGCCGTTGTTTAATCTCAAGCATTTAGACTTTCAAACCTGTTTCATTCTCTACCAAGACTTTCCCCTTCTTGAAAGTATCAAACATATCGGATTTATACTTCAGAAAATAAACCAATACCTTTCTCATCGAATCATTGATAAAAGTGACAAAGTAGGATGATTCCTCAAGTGATGAAACTGGTGCAAGTCCCATACATTTATATGAACAAGCTCCAACTTCTTTGCTTACAAAGTTCTGCTAGTTTTTGAAAAACTGACCCTCTTCTATTTTTTCAAAGATATATAATCTTCACACAAATCCAAGTCGATGGATTTCAACCCTAGTTACTTTTCTACTAATAGAAGTGTCTTCGTTTTTTTTTTCAATCATGTATCACATTTGGTGCTAGAGATCCAAAACAATATTAGTATCAACAACAGATATGGGACTTCTATTGTTAGTTATCATGTACAAAGTACCTTCTTTCTTTTCTTGAGCAACTATAAGTGATCCCTTGGTGATCTTCCACATTCTACCGATGAAATTGACCACGTGACTCTCGTCGTCAAGCTGCCCCACAGAAATCAGATTCCTCTTTAACCCCGGTACATGTTTGACATTAAGCAACTTCTATACAAACCCATTTGGAAAATTGATCCATACATCTCTTTTACCCACAATCTTCATTGGTTCATCATCAGCAAAAAAAATGTTAACGAAATCACAGCTGATGTAGCTTTTCATGATTTTTCGACATGACATAGGGGTGTGAAGCGCTGGAATCCAGAATCCATGACTCCATATGACTTCCAATGCTGCAAATCAAGGCGTCATGAACATCTTATACAGCTATGCCGTTCACAGAATTCTAATCATTCTTGTCTTTCTTCGGTGCCTTATAATATTTTCTGAGATACCCCTTGTTCTCGTAGTTCCAGCAAGTAGCACTCCTTTTCAACTTGCTTTTCCTCATGAATTTTGACCTTTCATGATCAGAGTTTCTATATGTTGTTCTTCCCCACGTCTATGTACTCAAAGCTGATCCTGGTGCTTTACCCGATTCTCTTCTCTAGATTTATTCACTGAGAATCAAGTCTTGAACATCATCAAATCTCAGTTTGACTCTCTTGATGAGTTACTCAAGGCTGTTATAGTGCTATTCCAACTATCGGATAAGGAGAACAGAAGAATCAACACCCATACCTCATCGTCAAACTCAATTGACACATAACTAAGTTTTTACTGTGTTGCGGTCATTCAAGTGATCTTCAATTGACCCACCTTTTTCCATTTTCAAGTTGAATAATCTTAGCCTCAGATAAACCTTGTTGACTGTAGTAGGCTTTTCATACATGTCAGTCAAAGTTGCCATCAAACCCGTTGTTGTCTTCTCCTTTGCAATATTGAAGGCGACATTCCACGACATGGTTAACCAGATAACCCACAAGGCTTGTGTTGTCAAGGAGTGCCCATTCCTCCTCCTTCATACCTATTGGTTTCTTTTCCCTGAGGAGTAGACACAGATTCTTCTTGTACAAATCTTCAATTTGCATCTTCTAGAATCCGAAGTCTACACTGGTAAACTTCTTGATCTTGACTTTCTCATCTCCTGCCGCCATCGCTTTTATTCAACAAACCCAAAACTCTAATATCAGTTGTTGGGATTATAGGATGAACCCTCGACATGATCTTCAGATAAACAATCGCAAACAAGAATAAAGAACAAACACGAGAATCAATCACATACAAAAAACACAAGATATACGTGGTTTGACAAAAGTGCTTATGTATATGAATGTTGCGGGTTTTCACTATATTGGGAAAAGATATAGAATACAATAGTTTTTAGGTTATTTTAGTGTCTCTTAGGAGTATTTGGCAATTTTTATATTGAATATAATCTCAAATGATATAAGAAACCCTAAGTTTAAAACGTACTGGTGTGGCAGTGCTCAAGCGCTCAATGAGCGCCTAGGGAGCACCATATACTGGAAACCTCAGAGCGGTCTAGCGCTTGAGCACCTCGCAAGTGCTTTTCTAGCACCCGATTATGGACTACCACGGCTTGAGCGCCCAACGAGCGCCTCGCTAGCGCCGGCTTCTGGAGTACCGACGCTTGAGCGCTCAACTAGTGCTCTGTTAACACCGGCTAGTAGAAATTCGTGCTCTAGTATTTATTAGGCTCCACACATCCCAGCGGCACTTTCTACCACAAATACCGGATATATTGTTGTCTCTAAAGCCAACAAAGAGATGACTTAATTTTAATATTTTTATTTTTTGGAAGAGTTAGATAAGAAAAAAGAAAGCAATGTTTTATTTAGCGATAGCTAGCTCTGCTATTTATTTTGCAAATTTCCAAATTTGCAAAAACCCAGCAAACATGTTAATGAAGTCAGTAATCATTGAAAAACTGAAGCTATTTTTGGCTTTAGTTAGTCTTCTAGGTTTACGAGAGAAACAAAAAACAAAAAACAAAAAAAAACAAAACTTGTTATTTTGCTTTACATTGATAATTTATTGATACTTTAAATTATTTTGTATCAGTCTTTAAATGAGAGACTATTAAGTTGTGTAAAACCCAATAACTACTGTACACCGGTGTAACTGATTCGTTATTTATTATAATAAAATTTTGCAAACATAACTTCGTTGCGTAAACCACTAATGTTATTATAATTAATTATTCTTAATTTTGTTACTTTCTCACGTGCTTTCAACAAGTGATCATCATCTCACTTTCTCTCCCACTAGATCAAAAGGTTATCTATTCCACCTACTAGCAAATAAGATCAGACCATTAATGTACCGGCAAATTTGGAAATTTGGAAAATGCATGCATTTTACCATCTAAGACTCTTCAATGCAAAAAACTAGTGCATTGAAGTTGCCTTTTTCCGATTACAATTAATACGGTATTATTGCTGTATAGTACTATTACTAATTTTGGACATTGACTTGATCAACGTCAAATTCAACCCACAACAAATCATGATCTGATAAATGATAAATGATAAATGGTAAGTAGTTCCAAAGTTTTTTCTTTTTGTTTTTTAAGCAAAATTAACTTTTATGCTATTTAAAAAAAAGAAATTAGTTAAATGGCTTGAAAATTATTTTTTAATTTTTTATTCAAATTAGATGATATTATCATTCTATATAATTAATTATATAAAATTGACATTAATAGTAATAATTTATTAACTAGAGATAATATTATCTTTTAAAATAAAGTAAAAGTTTAAATGAGTATTTTAAGAATTAGTATTTTGATTTGACTTTTAATTCTCTTTTTTTTTTAACTTTTTAACTAAATGAGCGGTATTGGCATTTCAATTTTTTTTTTTTTTTGACTAAAAAAGCTTGGTAACCAATCAAGGTTTCAAAGAGGTTGTAGCAAATTGGTAAATTACAAGATACTTCCCAAGTAGTATATATGTGATACTATGTAGTACTTTCAACAAATAAAAATATTTGATATATACTAAGCCTATGTTTAGCCTTGCTTTTCTTAAAAATATTTTGCCTAAAAATCTTTAAAAAAGTCTACTTATTTGGCCTTAGTTGGCTTTTTTAATATCTTTTTATATTTATTTTTTTATAAAAAAAAAGTCAAAAGACCAAAAAGCCTACAAAAAAGTTAGTCAAACACAAGCTAAGTTACCACTCTTGATTCATATTTATTAAATAAATGTGGATCAAAATTGATCTATCCAAAATATTTTTAACTACATCATTGAATAGGAACACTACGTAAGTTATACCACACGAAAATGTTCAGAGACTACTGAATAATTAATAGTAACAAATTACCCTGTTGCTAGTCACTGGGTTAATGAATCTCAAAATTCAAATCATAAACGCGTGAAATAAATGCATGTCTATCTTCTCAACTGTAAAATCCCAGACATTGGCCGCTCCACATTTGAATTAATGAATCAAAAGTAACACTAGTGTCCATTCCGTCCCCCTATAAATACTTCTCTCAATTCTCCTTCCAACTTCATCGCCTAATCCTCACCTTTATTTGCTTCTATAAATCATATATAGTCTTCTTCACTTTTTTTTTTTTTTGGGGTTAAGTTCATATTCTTAAGGGCCATATGGGTGGCGAGGTTATAAGGAAATGGGTGGTGGCGTGGGTGGTGGCAGTGGCGGCGGTGGTGGTAAATTTGAGGAATGGGGCAGAAGCAGAGCCTCAGGTGCCTTGTTTCTTCATCTTTGGTGATTCTTTGGTCGACAATGGCAATAACAACAATATTGCGTCTTTGGCAAAAGCTAACTATTTGCCCTACGGAATCGACTTCCCCCGCGGTCCAACTGGAAGGTTCTCCAATGGCAAAACTACAGTTGATGTCATTGGTGAAAACTCTCTCTCTCCCTCTCTCTCTCTCTCAAACTTATATACTAACAAACATACTAAACACTTACTTACGTGATACTCCCAACAAAATAAAAAATATTGATGTAGGTTATTAGTGAATCACTCTTTGTTTCCCACTAACCCAACAATAAGGGTCGGTCACTATTGTCTTTTTGGAGTATTTTTTGCTACATAATTTAATAGAAACACCACGTGAACAATAGCCCATATTGTTTTGAGAATACATAATAATATACTTGAACAGATCATGGTGAAACTCATGCCAGCTATGGGTGCCACCAAAATTTGTAAGAATTTAGTGTATTTGCTAATTTTTAGTGCACATATAGCAATGTTGAAGTAATAAAGTGGTACTTGGGCAAAAGAATATATGGCTAGCTAGTGTTAGTCACTAAAATGATGTTGCGGATAAAATAAAATAAAAAGTAAAAAATTTTATAGTGGGATATATAACTTTTTGCTAGGAGCTAAAATTTTGACTAGATCCTGTCATTGGAATAACCAAAAAGAAAAGCAAGAAGCACTTTGATTTTATGGGATCTGGGGCGGCGCTGCACCTAAAAGAGCAGCACCCTCGTGCTGCGTCCTATTTGGACTTATTTGGCAAATACATTTTTATGTGAAGGAAGCTTCACATAAATAGAGATATCATATACCAACTTACTTACTTCACATAAATAGAGATATCATACACCAACTTAAGGGTGGCTAATTAACCCATAATAACATGCTGAGAATTTAGAAGGTTTTTTTGTTACTTCTATTGTCCTTTAATTTATTTTAAGTAGTACCTTTAAAACCATGAAGTGTGTCCACTAATGACCTCTAACCTACAACTTTAATATCCAGTGCTCATTAAGATGAAGGCAATATATTATGATTTACTAATAACAATTAATCATATGATACATTTGCATTGCATGCAGCTGAGTTACTGGGCTTTGATAGTTATATTCCTCCCTATGCAACTGCAAGAGGACAAGACATACTAAGAGGAGTGAATTATGCATCTGCAGCTGCTGGGATTAGAGACGAGACCGGCCAACAATTGGTAATTAATTAGTTTTTCCTTCTTCGTGTATATATGTGTGTGTGTGTGCGTGTTTGTATTTCACTTTAAAACTTAAATCTATCAAGTGGAGACTTAAAAATATAATATTAAGTGATTACTCATTATATATAGTACTTGAACAATATGGAATTGTATTGTTTTTAACACTAGGCTGTGCAGGGTCGGTCTTGAGTTTTTGAGAGCCTAAAGCAAACATTTAAAATAGGATCCCTTAAAATTTGGTACAAATTAAGAAAATAAATAATAAAATCAACTCTAAAAATAATTATAACTAAAAAGATCTACACATCGTATTACAATTGACATTTGTTCTTGATAACTACTCATAATTAGAAATTAATAACTAATTAAATATCATAGACTACTCATAGTTAGAAATCAGGTATGAAACGTCCAAAAATTTTTGAGAGTTAGGCCTAAATGGACACACTTAACTGATTGGTGAGTAACGAGCGAGCAGAGAGCAACAAGCGTTGGTGAGCAAGAGTCACAGTGCGGCTGAATGAGAATTTCTCTAGAGCTTGTTCTACATTTTTATTTTTCGGCTGAATGAAATTATAAAATTGAAAATACTAAACTAGCTAGAAATCACCAGATTAGACTCTTGTTCTCGACAGTGCGTAATGAGCCCTTATTTTGTAATTGTGCTTTGAGAGAAAAAATAATATAGGACACTCTATTTATTAATATTTGGAGGTCTAAAGTCATGATTTTATTGGCTTTAGGCCAGGGTCAGCCTGATTATGTGCAACTACCTTTGCGATATGCTACGTGTAGTTTTTTTTTGGGAGGGTCTACCATCATGAATTCTTTTGCGATGGATCAGTCATCATGAGAAAGATATGAGTTTTCTTTTTCTTATTCTTCAAGTGGGTGGAATATTGAGCCCGTGATATCGAATATAAAATTTTAAATCCTACTCAAAAACTTTATATCTGTCATGTATATTATATGAATACCCATTATACTACCAACTAATGTGGTATAATTCTTTAACGTCCTCTCATGCACAGTTATTTTTAATGTTTGCCACGTGTACTTTCCTTTTTTGTTCTTTCATATCATGGGATATAGGCCTCATTCTTTTTCTTCTCATTTTTTAAAGTGGGGTCTAATGAACCGTTTTCGTACTATATAACTTTTTATTCAACTCAAAAAATTAAATTATTAGGCAAGTAGATCTCAATATGTATATATATATATATATATAAGCGATCATTCATTCTAAACTCCAGTTATGTCAAATTGTATTGTCTGTCACTCCATATTATAAGTTAGCTCTAAATTTGAAAAATCTCACTTTCAAAAGCCTCATTCAAGGAAGCTTAACTGAAAAATTACGGTCAATCATCTGCTCAAATTTGATGGACTTACCTACTAAACAATAATAGATAGCTTAATCGGAAAGTTCGAATCCTTATGTGCTGCCCCGGTCAGCAAATAAGTCTGTCAATTGTCGACGCCTATATATATATATATATATATTACAAACTCCAGTTATGTCAAATTATATTATCTATCACTCCATATTATAATTTTGTAGATATGTATGTTTTTGGTGGGGGTGTAGGGCGGTCGGATAAGCATGAACGGGCAGGTGAATAACTACAAAACGATAGTGACCCAAGTGGTGAACATCCTGGGGGACTAGGACTCCGCCGCTAATTACCCGAGCAAGTGCATTTATTCGGTTGGATTAGGCAGCAACGACTACCTTAACAACTACTTCATGCCCGATACTTACTCCACCAGCCGCCAATACACGCCCGAACAGTACGCTGCCGTTCTTATCCAGGAGTATTCTCAGCAAATCAGGGTCTGTACCTTCTTAATTTTTTCATCTCAAGTCTTGTTTGGCATCTTTAAAAAGTTGGACGTTTTTTGTAATAATAATAAATAACTTTTAAGCTGGCATCATCTCTTAATTTGGCAACTATGTCCTTGTTTGGTATATCTAAAAAGTTAATTTTTTAAGAAAAAAATATAAAACAAAATAAGCAGAGAAATCTGATTTTGAGCGTAAAATTTACTTTTTAAATCGAGAGTATTATAATAATTGTACTCAGAAAAGTAGTGTTTGAGATGTGTGTAATTTTTGTTTTTCATAAAAAAAAGTGAAAAAGAAGTTAGTGGATTTTTCAAAAATACCAAACAGTTTATTTTTTAAAAAAATCAATTTTTTTGGAAATGCCGAACGGAATGCGATCTATTGATACAAATAGCTAAGAGTTATTTTGATGATGTTTGTGGGAAAAGACATTGTACAACTACGGAGCACGGAAATTCGTGTTGATCGGAGTGGGCCAGATTGGTTGCAGCCCAAACGAATTGGCCCAAAACAGCCCAGACGGCAAATCGTGTGTCCAAAGAATCAACTCCGCAAATCAGCTATTCAACGTCAACCTCAAATCTCTTGTAGATAGCTTCAACAACAATTTCAGCGATGCCAACTTCATCTACATCAACGCTTATGGGATTTTCCAAGACCTAATAAACAATCCCTCGTCATTCGGTAAGAACTCGAATTCTCAAATCTCGAACCAAGTAAGACAATCGCTCCTACTTTCGATAAGAACTCGAATTCTCAAATTTCGAGCCTAGTAGAACAATTGTTTCTACTGGGCCCGAGACAAGTGTTTTGCTTATAATTTTTTAAAATTTATCTTTAATTTTAGTCTCTCTCAAAATCTATGCCTCATCTAGATGTTGATTTTTATTTTTATTTTTCACTCGCTTTTGGATTTAAACTTCAAACTAGCAAAAAATATGCACCTTACAACACCAGCTAACCTTTTTTTTTTTTTTAGCTTAATTTATACATATTTTTAGATTTGAAGTTGAGTCAAGATCCTAAATTTTGCATGCCTTCACTAAACAAAATTACCAGTTCTGTCCCTATAAATGAACACATGGGCACCGACATTTTCGAGTATCTGAACTCGTTAATTTACAAATGTTACTAACTATATACCTAAATTAATATGCCATTTGTTAATTAATTTCAGGCTTTAGGGTTACAAACACCGGTTGCTGTGGAGTAGGGAGGAACAACGGTCAAATTACATGTCTCCCATTGCAAACTCCATGCCAAAACAGGAACGAGTATCTGTTTTGGGACGCATTTCATCCATCTGAAGCTGCAAATATCATTGTGGGGAGGAGATCGTATAATGCTCAGTCTCCTTCCGATGCGTATCCTATCGATATTAATCGTCTAGCTCAACTTTGAAGATGGAGATAGTTGATGTAGCAGCCTGCTCGATCCACAAAAATGATCAGTTCGTGATACTTTTTCTACCAATATTTATAAATTTTACTCTTTTTGCTGTCGTTGTTTTTTGAAATTAATTCCATTTTGTACCAAACCTACTTGGTTGATTGTTGTGAGTGATTTGAATAACTTGTTGAGCAATTAAATATTTTTAGAAGTAAATTAATAGTATTATGTGGACTGAGATTAAAACTCTCTTTGCTTTGGGAGTAACTTATTTTATATTTAAGATACTTTTGGTGACGAGTAGTAAGATCAAAAACAATAAGGAATAGAATGTTGTTTCCCAAATTCGTGAACTGTTAATAAAATAATGTTATTGAATAAAATGTAAAAAGAATAATTTCTAAATGATATTTGATGAAATTATTTCGATTTTTTTAGTTGTTTTTGATATTATAACATTTGTGATTTTCTTCTTACTCTCCAATTGTAAAATTGTTATTTGGTTAGACCAAGGTTATATATACCAAACACGTTCATTTATTAATTAATTAATTAATTTTGTTGCGCTTTTCATAAAAAATTATGTCAGAAAAGTAAATACACAAATATTTTTAACAAATCAAACCTTATTGAATACATGTTGATAATGTTTTCTGAAAATTGGTTTTTTTTTTTTAAATCTTTGTCCATAAAAAATTATAAAGGCCCAATTTTAAAAGTATTACCTAGGAGCCCCTAAGAAGGACCATTAAAAAAGTAGATGATATCTAAAATTACAAACGCCACCTATCCCAAGTTCTTTACCTATCCCAAGGAGTTTTAGTGTAAGATCTATAATGAGAAAATAATATTAACATTTGATCTAATAAAAAAAATTGTAACTCTAAATTAAAATTTATTGAGTTAAATTGGACAAAAAATACTTCTTTACTCTCTACACCCATTCTTCACCTCAACATTTCTCTCACCTTCAGCGACTGTTGCTGATGACATTCAGCGACCACCTCGAGCAATGACTTTTGACGACCATCAATAACTACTTTTGAAAACTTTTCGGTGACCACCTCTAATGGCTCTTCGTCAACCATTTCTAGTGAATTTTAAACCAGAGATAATTTTAATCACTTGAATACATAAAAAGTAAAAAAGTGAGCATCTATTATTTTGTGCAGTCGTGACGGAGAATATGGTGATCTCAGCAGATGTGCTATGATTTTATGAACATAGATAAATTTTCTTTTCGAATACAGTTAATAGTACAGTTTATCTATTTTTCTTTTCGAATACAGTTAATAGTACAGTTTATCTATTCTGCGTGGTTGGTGGTCGAGTGAGCAGAGACAAATTTTACCTTTAAAGTCGGTTTAAAACTGATTTTTTATCATTTTTAAAAAAAATTTAGAAAGTTAAAAAGTTTTGTTTTGTAACTCAAAAGATTTTAGCTTTTTTTCTTTTCACATAATTTTTTT
>JAULJZ010221730.1:0-17664 GCA_032270985.1 Heliamphora pulchella
AGAGCATTTGCTCTAAAAGACTCAAATTGAGTCGACACAAATAGAATTTGTGTCGACACAAAAGTGATCCTCACTTTCGATTTCCAGAAGTTTAGGTCGACACAAATAGAAATTGTGTCGACACAAAAAAACTGAGCCTTCCTGTAGAATTTTGGTGTTAACCCCAAGAGCAAATGTGTCGACACAAAATAACCGAGGCTAACTGCAGAATTTTGGTGTCGACCCCAAAGATCAAATTATCGACACAAAAGTACCGAGACTCCTTGTAGAAATTTAGTGTCGCCACCAGAGATAAATTGAGTCGACACAATGTTGTTTCTCCGGATGCTGAAGTTTCAAACGAGTCAACACCAGATTCAAATGTGTCGACCCCGGAACGTTGGAAGGTAAAGTACAGAAATTGTGTCGATCCCTCAGAAGATTTGTGTCGACCCAACCACTTGAAGAACCCTGCCAAAGACAATTTGTGTCGACACCAAAGCAATTTGTGTCGTCCCTAAAGACGAAAATTCAAAATACGACAGATCTCAACGGTTGGATTTTTGGCATTTATTGCCCCCACCTACCTCCAACGGTCAACAACTCACAAGAACTCATATAAGGAGTTACTTTTCAGCATTTAAGAGGTTAGAGACTTGCATTTACTGTTCCATTACTCAAATCAATTTCAGATATCATCAAGGTCACATTTGTTGCTGCAACTCTAGTTCTTGTTCCTCATCTCTTATTACCCTCTCATTTATTGTAAATTATTTCTGTAAAGAGAGTGAGTGTTCTTCTTTTATTACACCTTATTTATTGTAATCAAGGATGAATCCCCCTTTAGCCTTTGAGTGAGCGAGTGAAACTCATTATAGAAAGAGTTCAAGAGAGATTAGAAGAAAACGGAGGCTTATTTTTATAGGATCTTTTTGAAGCTGAAATAGATTTGTGAATGTGCCCGTAAACATTGAGATAGCTCAAGAGAAGACTTGAAGCTTGTAAAGGCTCAGAATACGCCCGTGAAGTATTCTAAATAGTAAAAATACTCAAAGGAGATCTTGAGTAGTGGATGTAGGCTAGGATAAAGCTGAACCACTATAAATTCTTGATGTCTGGTTCTATTTCTCTATCCCTCATCTTTTAATATTTTCATTACTTAAATATTTGCATATCTTGCTTTATTACAGTATTAAAAGGTTTTTGAAAAAAGTTTTTAAATTGCTATTTATTTTTAAAACCCAATTTACCTCCCTCTTGGGTTGCCTAGTTCTAACACCATTGACGAAGAGCCACTAGAGGAGAGCCAGTCACAAACACATGACAACCCAAACCAACACACGCCCAACACGGCTAACTTGAACCCACACGCGCCCAACACAGCCAACACAAATCCACTCACGTCCCATGCAAACCCACGATGCCCACTTGTACCCAACACAAGCCCACGACGCCCACACGCGCCCAATAAAAACCCACAACCAACCAAAACAACAAAACGCCCCAAGAAATAAGAGACATGATAAAAATGGCCAACAAGGATAAAAAGAAAACCCTTTCCCAAACATTCGGCCAAAAATGGGTAAAAAACGGTTAAGAAATTTTGACATACCCTCACTATTTTTATCATAACTTTTTCTACAAAAAAATATTTTATTGTGAGAGAGTTGTCATTGGAAAGAAAACTTCTGGAGCTTCTATTTGAGTACAAGAACGACCAAATTTGGAGTTCGAATGAGGAAAATATGATAAAAAAAAATGGCCATGCGCAGCCAGTCCGCTCGAGCAGACAGGTGGGTGCTCGAGCGCTTAGATGCCCAAGAACAGCCCAGATTTTCTCCTATTCTGAGTTCTAAGCCCCAAAATTCTCAAACACTCACTATGATGCTTCAAAACACACATAAACCTACCAATTCGCATATTTTCAAAACCCACGGATATACGCGAACTCAAACCATCAAGAACCACATAACAAAAATCCTCAAAACCCAGTTCACCCAACCGAAACAACACAAAACCCCTTTTTAAACCAAAACTCGATTTTTTTTAAAATATAAATCGACTTTTCATGTATAACGCAAGATATTATCTCGGTGAGTGTTTCTAGGAAACTATAAGACATGAGTTTCTAGGATACTATAAGCCTCAAAACCCAGTTCACACACGATTACACGTAGCACCCTTATAAGACATGAGTTTCTAGGATACTATCTCGGTGAGTCAAAAACTTGACGCCTCGATCCACGTGCAATGTCAAACTTCACCGAAATAAAATTCTGTCCAAATCAACGCATAGCCTACCGTGCCAATAGCGAGGATCTACTATTAGATCATCAAAAACTGAGCCCCAGGCCCCCGAGAAGTTAGAGAGAAGGCAGAGAGAGAAAAAAAGAAACCTAACTTGTAAGTTTTGAAAATATCTAACGCGAGAGCGAACCTTGGGTACTCTTTTTATTTTAGACAGTTATTTATCAATAAAAATCCTGTTGTTTTACAAACTAGTGGATTGTTACGTGTTTCACATGACCCTGAATTTTGGTGCGTGACAACTTGGTATCAGTGCTCTAGGTTCGAATACCGAAGAGCCATGGGAAGAGAGTGTATCACCTTGTGAGGATATGCGTATGCTTGCTTGCATGTGTTTAAGTGTCTTTGTGACATGGTGATAGCCTGTTAAGCATGATAGTTGGTGTATACGTGAGTATGAAGGTTGGATCTTAGGATGGATTAGTTTTTCCTTTAGGCATTTGGAATATCAAATTTGGAAGCCAAGTTAAAAACGCATTTGGCCGATGTGTTTTCTAGCAAGGAATCTGAATAGATTATCCAAATTAACGCGTCTATCTTATTAGTTCTCCTCGGTATGTGAGATATGTTTATTTGATCTTAACTGGCTATATGTTAGCATGCTTATGTGTGTTATGTCTTTACGTAACATAGTTCTCCTCGGTATGTGAGATATGTTTATTTGATCTTAAATGGCTATATGTTACCATGCTTATGTGTGTTATGTCTTTACGTAACATGTTGTATAAAAGCTTATCCTGTTATATTACCTTCATATAGAATTATGTCCACGTGGGGAGGACGAAGACGGGGTTGTGGCTGAGGCCGTGACCGAGGTCGAGCATATGTCCAAGTTCCGAAAGAAGGGTCCGTTCATGCCCAATGGAATAGGTGGGCAATACTGACATTATATAGGAGATGCTTGCTACAATGAGAGCAATGGCTGAGGCATCTAGGGCTGGAGTGCAGGCTCCTGAGCCAAGGGCCTCTGTGGCTATGAAGGAATTTCGGCAGTTGGATCCTCTAACCTTTTCTGGGGAGCCGGACCCCAAAGCTGCTATTAAGTGGTTGAAAGTAACAATGATGATCTTAGATACTCTAGAGATTGAGGAGGATGCTTTGCAGGTTAAGTTGGCAGTGTTCCAACTTCGGGAGGATGCAAGAGAGTGGTGGAAGTTTGCCAAAACCACAATGGATGGTACGTGGGCTACTTTTAATAGAGCCCTTATGGAGAAGTATTTCTCGAGTTCTTCGAGAGATACATATAGAGAGGAGTTTCTTTTCCTTGTTCAGGGGAACCTTATAGTGGTCCAGTATGAGGCCAAGTTCACGAATCTGTAGTGATTTGCATTTGAGATGGTGTTAACGGAGGAGTTACGCACCAAAAGGTTTGAAAGGGGCTTTCAACCTTCTATCAAGGATAGAATTGCAGCGCTGGGTCTGTGTGTTTACATTAAGATGGTGGAAGCCGCTATTCGAGTAGAGAACTCGATGGCAGAGTGCCGCAGAGCTAGGGAGAGTAGGAGGCAGCAGAGTGATGGAGGTACACAGTTCCATGGGCACGAGAAAAAGCGCCAGAGGTCATCTGGTTTGAGTTTTTAGTCTGCGCGTTCATATCAGCCACAGTTGTCCACACCTGCACTTTTAGTGGCCTCGATGGGAAGGCCGGAGCAAAGGGAGCTTATTTGTTATCGATGCAGACAGCCAGGGCATCATTCATCTGAGTGCCCGCAAAAGGGCCAGGTTCAGAGTTCAGCGCCGGTCCAGTCACATGGGAGAGACCCAGCAGTATATTTTGAGTGTGGTCAGTCTGGGCACATTCCCAGATACTGTCCTCGAAGAGGGAGTGTTCAGAGTGCGATGGGAGCATCGATCATTTCGTCTACCCAGAGACGGCAAACTCCATAGTAACCTAGGGCTCAGACTTCTAAGTTTACAGAAGGAGGTGCCTTAGCACAGTCTGTGTGGCAGTCGACGGCCCAGGGGTATAGTGGGCAGGCCAGAGCACCGCAGACCAAAGCTTATGTTTTTACTGATCCCAGTGCTTCCAAAGCACCAACTGTGCTCGATGCTACAGCTACTCTATCCATAATCAGAGGTACTCTCCTAGTATATAGATCATAGGCTAGTGTTCTTATCTACACGGGAGCATCACATTCTTTTATTTTCTTTATTTTTTCATCTGCATTGGGATTGAAGACAGACTCGTTGGGTAGTGCATTAAGTGTAGAGACCCTAGTCAGTGAGAATGTGGTGTTGAGTAGAGTTTGTAGATCCTGTGAGTTAGGAGTTGCTGGTCGTTGTTTAGAGTTTGACTTTATCATTCTAGGCATTACTACATTTGATGTCATCCTAGGGATGGACTGGAGAACTACCTACCGTGCCTTTATCGATTGCGATCGATGGAGGGTATCGATCTGTACGCCTGAGGATGACTGCTTTTGTTATGTGGGTGATCGGAATGAGAGCTTGGTGTCTATGCCCGGTGTTGCTCAGAATTGAGGGAATCTATGTTTCCTATTTTTTGCTCTCATGTTAGATGAGTCAGTTGAGGTTCGAAGGAAGTTACCCCATGTGGTTTGTGACTATCTAGATGTCTTTCTTGACGATCTGTTAGAGTTGCTACCGAGTTGTGATGTGGAATTCTCTATTGATCTTGTTCCAGGAGCTGCTCCCTTCTCTATGCCATCTTACCGGTTTGTACCAACTAAGTTGCGAGAACTCAAGGTGTAACTATAAGAGTTGATTGACAAAGGGTTTATACGTCCAAGTACGTCGCCGTAGGGAGCTCCAGCTCTTTTTGCGAAGAAGAAGGATAGGTCTTTGAGACTGTGCATAGATTACAGGAAGCTGAATCAGGTAACGGTGAAGAACAAGTACCCTATGCCAAGGATTGATGACTTGTTTGATCAGTTAAAGGGGTCGCGCTGATTCTCGAAGATTGACTTGAGGTCAGGATACCATCAGCTGAGGATTAGGGATGAGGACATAACGAAGACCGCCTTTCAGACTCGTTATGGTTGCTATGAGTTTTTGGTTATGCCGTTCGGCTTGACGAACGCTCCTGCGACGTTTATGGGTTTGATGAACCATATCTTGCACCCGTATCTAGACAGCTTCATGGTTGTGTTCGTGGATGATATCCTGATTTATTCACCCACGAGGGAGATGCACGAGGAGCATCTGCGTATTGTCCTACAATTTCTGAGAGAGCATCGCTTGTATTCGGAGTTCGAGAAGTGCGAGTTATGGATGTTAGAGGTGAGATTTCTTGGACACGTGGTGTCGAAAGATGGGGTATCGGTGGATTCTTCAAAGACCGATGCAGTGATCGGTTGGGAACGACCGAGGAATGTCTTTGAGATCTGTAGTTTTCTAGGTTTGCGAGGTTACTACCGACTGTTTGTGAAGAGTTTTTCTAGACTTGCAGCACCGATGACACGTCTTACGCGAAAGGGAGTCATGTTTGTGTGGAGCGAATCCTGTGAGTCGGCATTCTAGGAGTTAAAGAGGAGGTTGACCAGTGTTCCAGTGTTGATCATTCCTGAGCGAGGTTTGGGTTACACGGTATATTGTGACGCGTCACTTGATGGTCTAGGTTACGTTCTGGTGCAGGGAGGTAAGGTTGTGGCTTTGGATCTCGGTAGTTGAAGTCTTACAAGAACTATCTGACACACGATCTAGAGTTGGTAGCTGTGGTCTTTGCCTTGAAGACTTGGCGACATTATCTATATGGTGAACACTTCGAGGTTTTCTCTGATCACAAGAGCACAAAATTCTTATTTTTGCAGAAGGACTGGAATCTTTGCCAACAACGATGGATGGAGTTGTTTGAAGACTATGACTTCAACTTGCAGTATCACTCGGGGAAGGCCAATGTTGTGGCCGACACACTTAGCCGGAGATCTCATGGTTCATCAGCTTCTGTGGTTATACGAGAATGGGATACACTGGGAGAAGTTGGTGAGTTTGATCTCTATCTCGGGGAGACAAGGAGAGGTGCGGCCTTATAGTCAGTTGTTTCACAGCCTGCATTGGTTGCACGCGTGCTAGAGGCTCAGTAGACAGATCAGGAGACTCAGATGATACGGGACCGCATTGCCAGTGGGAAGGATATGGCAGGATGGGTTGTGAGCTCAGATCAGAGTTTAAGATTAGTAGGGAGATTGTTTGTACCAGAGTCATGCCGTGCTAAGGTGCTACATTATTTCCATCATTCACGTCTTGCAGTGCATTCAGGAGGCATGAAGATGTATCACGATCTGTGCCGTCAGTTCCGGTGGACGAACATGAAGAGGGACGTGATTCGATTTGTGTTTCGGTGCTTTGTCAGCAGGTAAAGGCAAAACACCAAAGACTGGCAAGATTGTTACAGCCGTTGCCGATATCTGAGTGGAAGTAGAAGAACGTCACAATGGATTTTGTATTAGGACTTGCTCGATCGCCGAAGGGGCACGATGTTGTTTGGGTTGTGGTTGATAGGTTGACGAATTCTACATATTTTCTTCCCATTCGGGTGAATGATTCGGTGGACAGATTGCATACGTTGTATGTCCGGGAGATAGTCCGACTACACAGAGTACCTGTGACTATTGTTTTTGATCGAGACTCGCGCTTTACATTGCGCTTTTGGCCAAGTTTTCAAGTGGCCTTGGGAACGAGCTTGACCTTCAGCATAACTTTTCACCCGCAGATAGATGGTCAGTTTGAGAGGACCATACATATTTTAGAGGACATGTTGAGAGCCTGTGTGCTTGATTTTCTGGATTCTTGGGACGATCTTCTACCGTTGGCAAAGCTTACATACAACAACAGCTATCAGTCCAGTATTGGGATGGCACCGTATGAGGCTTTGTATAGTAGGTCGTGTAGGTCACCTGTGTGTTGGACAGATGTGAGAGAGACAACCGTCTTGGGACCCGACTTGGTACAGGAGACGATAGAGAAGATTGATGTGATTCGTCAGCATCTGGTGACAACATAGAGTTGCTAGAAGAGCTATACAGATCGGAGGAGAAGATCATTGGAGTTCGCAGTGGGAGACCATGTGTTTTTGAAAGTCTCTCCATGTAGAGGTTTGATGAGGTTTGGCCGTAGTGGGAAGCTATCGCCGCGTTTCATTGGACCATTTGAGATCCTTGACATGGTTAGGAAGGTAGCATACCGTTTAGTGTTACCACCTCAGTTGGCATCTGTGCATAACGTGTTTCACATTTTGATGCTTCGAATGTATGAGCCTGACCCGTCACATGTTCTGGATTGGGCAAAATTACAGGTAATGAGGATGTTACATACGAGGAGCGGCCAGTGAAGATCCTGGACACAAAGGAGCAAGTATTGAGGGGCAAGACTATTGCTTATGTCAAGATCCTTTGGCTTCGTCACGGGGATGAGAAAGCAACTTGGGAGCATGAGTCTGGGGTTCGTGCGAGATACCCAGATTAGTTTTCCTTATAGCCTTGTAGTGAATTTTGGGGGAAAAATTCCTTAAGGGGAGAGAGTTGTGAGACCCGATTTCATTTCATTTTATGATATATATATATGTTTGACATGTTTCTTTTCGTTATATGTCTATCCTCAATGATTGGTTTATGCTTCATTGTTATAGAACAACATCATAGATGTGTTTTACGCTTTCTTGGGTTTTATTTTGGCTTGTTCAGTTGGTCCCGGGGTTGAAAAACCTATTTTGACACAAAAAAACCTGGTTCCCAGCAGTTTAGTCGACTAGACTAAAGGACCCAGTCGACTAGGTCGATAGTAGGCTCGTCCGGTCGACTGGATTGAGCCATCCAGTTGATTGAGGTGTTGTGGTGGAGGAGTTTTTGAGATCCAGAACTCCTTTAGTCGATTGGATTGGCAATCCAGTCAACTAAATGCCCTGTTTGCCGAGGCTTATAAGTATTCCAGCGCCTGTTTCATTTGGAAAAAACTTATTTTCTTCAAAACTCTCTGCCTTATCTCTACAATTTTGTTGTGCCCAAGCCTAGTTTTTGACGATCAGCTTGCAGATCCTTGCTATTCACGCTGTTAGCTTCGTATCCATCTAAACAGATTCTCGTTCTGACTAGGTTCGGTTTTTGAGGTTTCGAGTTTTGACTCACTAAAGTAGGATCCTAGACTATGCTGTCTCTAAAGGGTGCTACGTGCAATGAAATGTTTTTTCACCGGTTGAAAACACTTTAAATATCATGTTTTATGTTTAAACCATGTTGTTCCGATAAAAAGCATGTTTTTCGCTTTTTTTATTGGATTATTACATGATATGACTTGTGGATATATGATTTTCAAAGAGAGTTTTGAAAACGGGGAATTTATGAAAATTTTGACACTTTGTGTTTTGGAGGTTTAGAGCTAACCCTTGGGGTTGACTCTCAATTTTGGAAACGTTTTGTTGGAAACAGAAAAAAACACTTTAAAAATATTTTCGTTGATCTCGATATTGATTGATGGATCTGTATACAAGTTTAATGTATAATTGTGCAAATATTTTTGTAGTCGAGCTACGGGTTGGTTTTAAATGATTCTATAGATGTACCGGGATAGCGGGTATGTGGCACGAGTTGCTCCCGGTGGAAGTCTGAAAACTTGCACAGAGTAGGTACCTTTGTACTTTGGGATAATTCCCGTAATGAAGGGGTGGGTGCTTTTGTCCCTCGATTTTAGTCCGTAAAGTCAGTAGTTACGTTTTGGTGGCTGTTGGAGGCAATACTGTTAAGATTATTATTTTTTAAAATGATTTTCGATAAACAATTAACTGGATAGGCAAACGCCAAAACGGGCTCCAGATAAAACTTTTGACGTCAAACCATCAAAATAAAACCCGTGCAAGTAAATTTAATTTAAAAAAATACCTTTTTGTCGATCGATTCTTCAACTACGATTTAATTCTGAGTTGAAGCTCCTACCAGATCTTCTACTATATTTTCCTACGCGATCCTCGAACGTAGTGCAGGTTATAGACTATCGAGAACTTGTACCGGTAGAACCCAGATATATTTAGTCTGGAAAGACAAATTATGATCTAAAAATGGTTCAGCCTACCCGCATATATATAGGGCTACAACAGGGATTTGGGGAGTAATTATGAGTAAGACTTCTAGTGTAACACAGACACCTACCAGCGGTTTCTGCAATTATGGAAAGATAGCAGTGATTTCTGTAATTTTCATAAAACACTAATTACATTTCACACCACTAAAGAACTATAATTGCACTCTGACCTATAATCTCAAGACCTATAGCATTGAATTCCTGTTATTAATTGCTTACTATTTCTCCCCACGTTAAGATTTTCGATACTCGCCAATTAATTTTAATTACTGATAATTTAATTTAATCGGCATCTTGATATTCCTTAAATTCTTCTGCTTAACTTATTTAACCATCGGATAATCAAATCCAGCTGCAAGGTTTGGCCTGGTCAAAACTTATAAGCTTCATTAAGAGGGTATCGTCAATCCTGATTTTTCGGGATGTGAATTCCGTCAATAATTAATATTCACCATATAAATAATATCGCTATCCAACTCACCGGGAATATAGACCCATATAAAATTGCACCCTCTAATGAATCAAAATAACGAATATTAAATATATACAAATCAATAATTATTTTAGAATTAAGAGGATAAACACTATTTATAATAACCTTGGGGTGTAAATTAATTGATATAGTTAGTATAAAATTAATTACAAAAAATGTTCTGTTTAATACACACAAAGTGTACTAGCACAGAGAGTTGGAACAATAGATGATGCTATTATTTGTTCCCCGTAACCAAGACAAGCCTGCTAAAATTCTGTACTACGGTCGTACCGATGGTATACTCATTTCTATTTAAACTGTGAATATAAAACTTATATTCTGCAATAACCTAAAATCTGATCTTCTATGTGCAAGTCGTACTCTACACACCAGATTAAATACTATACAGAATATCGGACATCTATGCATAATATTGAAGAAATGATACACATATATTACACATAAAGATTCTCATAAAATAAAAAATTAATTTTATTAAAAAATAAAATTAAATACTAAAAACATAGTTTTCAGCATACCAACCATAACAATCTCTCACTTATAGTCAAAATCATGATGTCATACATCTGACTCCCATGCCCTCTACATGACTTTTAAAAGTCTCAGCTGGTAAGCTCTTTGTAAATGATCTGCAAGTTTGTCTTCTGATGCAAGTACTATAACTGACTGAAAATCTGAGTCTTGTACCCCAAATGTACTAGGCTGCCTACCTTGTAAACTAACATATAATTCTTAATTCTTTTTAAGTACTTGATTATATTAATTTACCACAGTTCATTGCTCCTGCCCTGCGTTAGACTGATATCTGCTAACTATGTCAATGGCAAAACAGATGTCGGATCTAGTGCAAAGCATAGTATACATGAGGCTTTCTACTGCCAAAGCATAAGGAACTGCCTTTATCTTCTCTATCTCATCAGGTGTTTTAAGACACTGATCCTTGGATAGAGTGATTCCATGCCTAAAAGGGAAAAACCCTTTCTTGGAATCCTGCATGCTAAAAAGAGCAAAGATATCATCGATATACTTTGCTTGTGATAAGCCCAACATCTTTTGTTTTTAATCTCACACGAGCTTGATCCCAAGGATGTCGGCTTCTCCCAAGTCCTTCATATCGAACTGCCCAGATAACCATACTTTAACCGGAGATAATTCCCTCACGTCATTTTCGATGAGCTCTTATCATCTACATAAAGTACTAGGAAGATCACCACGCTTCCGTCACGTTTCTTGTACACACAGAACTTATTCGGACTTTGATCAAAACCGTAAGACTTAATGGCTTGATTAAACCGAGTGTTCAATACCTTGATGTCTGCTTAAGTCCATAAATGGATCTCTTAAGCTTATCCAACATGTGTTCCTGACCCTTTGCAATGAATCTATCTGGTTGTGTCATATAGATACACTCGTCAAGGCTTCCGTTAAGAAAAACTCTCTTGACGTCCATTTGCCAGATTTCGTAATCGAAATGAGTGGCAATGTATAAGAGAATCCAAATAGACTTAAGCATGGCTACCGACGAAATAGTTTTCTCATAATCGATCCCTTCTTTCTGAGTGAACCCTTTAGCAACAAGTATAGTTTTGAAGGTTTTAACCTTCCCGTTTACTCCTCTCTTTCTCTTGCAGATCCACTTGTATCCAATGGGTTTTATCCCTTTAAGTGGTTCTACAAGTTCCCAAACATAATTGGAATACATAGATTCCATCTCTAAATTCATAGCCTTTTGCCAAAGATCTGCATTTTTGTCTTGTAGTGCTTCATTGTAGTTACAGGGCTCGGTATTCAGTTCTGCCGGGATCTTATCATACGACTCTCCCAATAACATATACCAATCAGGTTGATGAATAACCCTCCCACTACAATAAGACACTACCTGTGTCTGTATACTAGTAGTAACACGCTGTGCAGAATCAGATCCATGTGCGTTAGCACCCTGTTCTTAATTTGCACCTGTCCCGATAATTCTCCTATTACGACGAGGTAATAGAATATCAGTGACTTATGGTTCCTCTTCTGTTCTACTTGTATTTTCTCTCAGTTCTTCAAAAATAATTTTGGTATTGGGCTTGTGATCTATAATATAATCATCTTCTAAGAATCGGGCATTGGTGCTAACAATGACCGTCTGATCCTTAAGATTATAAAATAGGTCACCCTTTGTTCCCTTGGGATATCCCACAAAAAAATCAACTTTCATCCTCGGTTCTAACTTACCCGCGTTCCCTTTCAGCACATATACTGGACACACCCAAATACGACTGTGTTTCAGACTAGACTTATACCCGGTTCACAATTCTGTGGGAGTAGAAGGTACTGACTTTAAAGGTACCAAGTTCAGAATGTAAGCTGCTATTTCTAAAGCGAGTCCTCAAAACGAATCTGATAAACCTGAATAACTCATCATTGACTTTACCATCTCTATAAGAGTCATATTCCTTCTTTTTGCTACATCGTTCTGCTGTACAGTGCCTGGTGTAGTCAACTGGGATGTAATCCCCTCTGATGACAAGTAATCCTTAAACTCTCCAAAGAAGTATTTCCCACCACGGTCGAATGGTAGTGATTTAATACTTTTACCTAGATGCTTCTCCGCCTCCACCTTGAATTTTTTGAATTTCTCAAAGCATTCAAACTTACGGTGCATTTGGTAAATGTATCCATACCTTGAGTAGTCATTAATAAAACTGACGAAGTATTCAAAGCCACCTCTAGCCCAAATTGTCATAGGACCTCACATACATCAAAATGAACCAGCTCCAACGGTTCTTTAGCTCCATAGCTTTTGGCCGAAAAGGGCCTCTTGGTCATCTTACCCTCTAAGCAAGATTCACAGATTGAGAGTGTCTCTACTTCTAATGAACTCAAAGGTCCATCTGCTACCAGTCTGTTTATCCTTTTTAGATTAATATGCCGTAAACGTAAGTGCCAAAGAAATATTTAGTTCATTAAAGAAGAAAATTTTCTCGTATATGGTAATGTAGATGTATTATTCGTTTCAGTTAGTTACAGTGTAAGAGAGATTAGAATAATAATATAAAGATCATCTACCAATGTACCAGAACAGATAACCCATTTATTATCCTTAATAACTACAGAGTTACTAAAATAAACTAAATATCTGTCTTTAGCCAATCTAGAAACAGAAACTAAGTTCCTTCTAATGGCAGGTACATAAATACAATCTCTCAATATTAAAACCTGAAACTAAGTTTTTGTTCACTTTCTGTTTATTTTCTGTCCAGGTCCAGTGTGAGGACTGCTCCTCGTCGAAAGAAACCTCGTTTGACAGCCAAATGATATGCAGTAGCCACATCTTGGTTCCTTTTCCAAGAGGTCGAAACGTGCTGGTTTATGATATTTTGAGCTTCTTGATCACTGCATTCCCATGAGGGTGATTTTATGCATGTCTGCTGCTGTTCGGCAGTCTCGGTGGGAGCTATTTTCAGTGTCCTTTTGCTCCATTTTGTTTCCTGATCTGTATTTATTTATGCTTCCTGAATATCTATAGTTAGCTGCTTAGCTATGAGGGTTGTTCATAGCTGTTGGGATCTTGTTTTGATTTCCTATGTTGTTGCTTTATTGCTCCTTAGATGTGTGCATTTCTTAGCTTTGCTAGGAATGTTTATAGCCATCCCCTTACGGCTAGTGTAAGGGATGTGTGCATGTGTTTTCTTCCCGGCCGTATGTTTTTGGTATGGACTTTGGGTGGTGCCTCGGCTAGCTGTTTCCTATGTGTTTTCTACAGGTTTGGGAGTTCACCTCTGTTTGGTTTTGGTTTGTGTAGCTTCGGTCTGGAGTTTTGCCTTGTCTGCGTTTTGCTTGTTTGGGCAGTTTGGTTTTTTGTGCGCCTTTTTCAAAGCTTTTATTGTATAGGCCTTTTGTTAGTTAGTTGTTTTCCTGTAGTGCTTTATTGGCATGGCTGGTCTAGCTTTTGCCTCGATTATTGTTTAAATAATGGGGTGGGGGGGGGGGGGGGGGGGCAACTATGTCCATCTAACTTCGTTTGGGTTTGTTTTGGGTGGTTATGGTTTATTTTGCTTATGATTTAGCCTAAAGCCTTGTTATTTGTTTTCTTTAGTTATGGCTTAGCTTAAAGTCGGGTTTGTTGGTGCTTGGGTTGTAAGGCCTGGGGTGTGCCCCTTGTATTCTTGTATTTTTTTTTTCTTTTTTATGTCACAGTTAATTATCCAAAAAAAAAACTCGATCTCTATCAAAACAAAGAGTAACATCTCTTACTGCAACTGTTGTTATCTTTGTATTATTGCCTATATGTATGTAAATCTCCCCATCACTAAGTTGTTGAGTTTCTTGGAACTCCTGTAATAAATTGCAGATATGATTAGTAGCTCCCGTATCTACACACCAAGTACCGGTAGATAACACCGCTAAACATGTTTTCACAACTAGTGAACAGAAATTACCCTGTTTGTTCAGTCTTATGAGAAGTACTGGACATAGTTTTTTCTAGTGCCAGGTCTGGTTGTAGTAAAAACATCTGCCTTTCGACTTTTTCACATCAGTTTGTGCCCCACTAACTACCCTAAAAATCATGTCTCCCTGTTTCTGAATTTTTTTCTTCTTTATGTCTTTCGGTCCTGAGGAAGAACTTTTTTCTAAAACAGACACATTTCCTGGTATTGAAGGAATACTATTGGTAGTTAAAGCTATATCCAATTTGCATTTTTAGTCAATAAAATTTGATCCCGTTAGTGTGTTTTCTTTGAGTATTAAAATCAATGGGTTGAAATTCATTTTATCCCTGAGAATCACATAATTAAAATACCGTTAATTATGATGAGAAAAATTTTGAATTCATTTTAATTTAGTTCCCTCTACCATTTTAAAAATAAATTCGCCAGCAGCCTAGTAACCTTAGAATAACATGCCACGATGGGTGGATATCTACTATCAATCATAAGAGCTGACATGCCAATTTATTTTAATTTTACTATCTAGGCAACTAATCATGCCAAGTAAATGAAATAGCTGATATAGTTTCGGTCCAGTATATAATAGCAGTGGCTCGGATGGAGAGAATACTATTATATATAGCTAAGTGTTAACCATCACCAAATCCCATATCAATCGCTTCGCAATGAACCCTTCAGATGGAAAAGTGATCCACACTAACAATTATCCAGAATTATCTCTAAAGAAGGTTTGTACTGGCGATACCGCAATTAATCTGTTCGATGGGGAGGAAATCCTTACTGCCAACACGCAGAGTTTAATTACAACGCCTACAAACTGGTGATGGAGACCGCGAGATTTATCTGTGAATAAATTTTTTCTCCCACTTAGATTTAAAAAAAAATTTAGAGTTATAAAAATCTCTCTAATTAAAATAAATTTATTAATTTCGAAAGCCACACGATCTAAAAGTATCAAACATCTTTCTGTGTACACGATTCCAAAGATTCTAGTTTATCAAACCATTTTTTCGTGTTTAAATACGTAACAAATAAAATTTAATAAATGCACAATTTTTCCTTCAGCTTTTCTGCTAATGTAGTGATTAAAGACATTTATTTATTTTATTTTTCGTTTTACATTTTTCAAAAAATAATAATTTATTTCGATTAAATATTTTTCTATTTAATTAATTCAAAATTTGAAATTTATTCCCATATTTTTTCAAGATATCTGATTTAAAGAAAAATCATCTTGAACGTGATGTTTTGTAATAAAATATCTAAAGTTTTTTTTATTTAATTAAAAATAATTTAAAAAAACTTAATTTTATTTTTATTTACAAAATATTTTAATTAAAATCAAATATACGAATTAATTAAATTAACGGGATAAATAAAATCAATATTTATCATCCACGCAGTTAATAATTAGATGCAAGATAAATATCCCAGTTTTATGATCCATCTGAAACTCTAAAGAATTTCAGTATCCTGTTGAAGATAAACTGCAATGATTCAATTTATATCAGCTTTCTGTATCTTGACTGAATTAGGATTCCTTTGATATGCATTGATATACATATATAATTCCTGACTTGAGCCTTATTTTCCAAAAAAAAAACTAGCCAAACAACGTTGCCCGTGGTTTCCACAAAATTTGTGCCGCCTGCTTAATCCAAATATTTTGCACCGCTGCTTAATGCGTTTGGAGGAAAAAAACTGCTTTGTTGGAAAGTAGCCAGCCGCTGCTTGTGAGAGACCACAGCACCGAAACAGGTTGGGATTCCTTGTGGTTGCGCCTGCATTTTGGTGCTGATGGAAACTTGGGCGAAACAGGTGCCGATTGGGAAAACCGCTTGCTTGCCTCCTTTTTTTTGCCGCTGGAAAACAGCTTAAAGTGCTGGAAGAAATAGTTTTGTTTTTGGCACTTTTTGGAAACCTAAAAAACCGTTGCACCAAACAGCCTTTAGGCGCTGTATATGGCGCCGCTTGAAACTGCTTCAGCCTTGTGATTGCGCCACGTTTGCTGCTGCTTTTGGAAAATTGCTGTGCGCTGCTTGTTCGGAAAATCAGCGGCCTATTTTTGCTTTTGCGCCGCTGCCTAAGGTAGCATTTGGCGTGGCTGTTTTAGAAAACAACGCCCTTTTTTTATCCAGAAAAAAAATCTTGAAAAAAAAACTGTGAAGTAAACAAAAACCGCGGCTAAAACCGCCAACCACCGCCGGTTGCCGCCGCCTTTGTTCTTCCATACCTATTCTTATTTTTCTTTTTAATAAACTAAGAAAAAAAAAATTTAAAGAACATAAACTTTTTACATCGAAACCTATGTCCCGTAAGCACACATTCGATCTAAAAAAAATTAATTTATGACGGTCAATCCCGGTCAATAAAAAATTAAATCATTATCCACGCATTCAATCAAATTTGAAAATAACGGATGATCATAAAATCGGGATTAAAACGCTTGCAAAATAAAGTTTTTTTTTTTGTAATTAATTGTAACATAAAAAAAAAGAAAAAGAATACATGTTTATAAGGGGCATACTCCAGGTAAATACATCAGTAACATAATGGGAAAAAGCTCCCTATAACCGAGTCAACCCCAGATAACAACTAAGGCCCTAAAAAACAAAATGACCCAAACCCCGCTTAAAAGCGGGGGAAACTAGCTAATAAAACACGTTCATGCACAATCTGCATGGATGGGAAAAACCCACCGACAATACAAACATAGCAGTCATCGAACGCCTATCTAAAATAAAGGGACTGACAAGGACAAAGAAATTCAACGAACCCAAAACAAAGTTAGCAGCAGTTCTAAAACTATCAGGTCCTGATAACCGAAAGCAAAAATAAAAACTGCTCTGATACCAATTGTTGGAGGCAATACTGTTAAGATTATTATTTTTGCAAACGATTTTCAGTAAACAATTAACTGGACAGGCGAACGCCAAAACAGGTTTCAGATAAAATTTTTGATGTTGAACGATCAAAATAAAACCCGTGCAACCAAAGTTCATTTTGATGAATACCTTTTGTCAATCTATTCTTCAACTACGATTTGATTCCGAGTTGAAACTCCAATCAGATCTTCTACCATATTTTCTTATGCGATCTTCAAGCGTAGTGTGGGTTACGGGCTATCGAGAACTCGTGCCGGCAGAACCCATATATATTTAGTCTTGAAAGACAAAATATGATATATCAATGATATATAACTAGTTCAGCCTACCCGCATATATATATGGTACAGTAGGGATATTGGGAGTAATTATGAGTAAGACTTCCAGTAGAACACAGATACCTACCAGCGGTTTCTATAATTATGGAAAGACGCAGCGGTTTCTGCAATTTCTATAAAATACTGAATTATAGTTCACACCACTAAAGAACTATAATTGCACTCTGACCCATAATCTCAAGACCTTCTTG
>JAULJZ010221741.1:0-17662 GCA_032270985.1 Heliamphora pulchella
TTTCTTCTTAATCTTGCCTTTCTTGAATTTTTCTTTCTTTGGACCTATAGTGGTGAGATGAGCCATATCAGGTTTTTTAACTTTAAGTCTCTCTTCTTCTTGAACACACATGGCAATTAACTCGTTCATCTTCCATTTATCTTTCTGCGTATTATAGTTGATCTTGAAAGGATCAAATTGCACAGAAAGAGAAGTCATGATGAAGTGAACAAGAAATTCTTCAGAAATTTTCATGTCCATTCCTTTTAGTTGAAAGGCCATATCATTCATCTTTAAGATATGCTCACGAACACCACTCAAACCACCATATTTTATGGTTATCATTTTAATCATAAGTGTACTAGCAAGAGATTTAGAAGTTCCCATGAATTGTTCTTCAACAGATTTTATGTAGCTCATGGCATTATCAGAATCAGGAATTGCTCCTCGAATTGCAGGCGTTATTGAGCTTTTCATAACCACTAGAGATATGCGATTAGAGCGATCTCATTTTTTATACAAAGCCTTTTGTTCATTAGAACTTTCATTAGTAGGCTTCATGGGTGCTGTCTCTCATAATGCATAATCTAAATTCATTATTCCCAGAACAATTCCAATTTGTTCATTCTATTTTTTAAAATTTGTTCCACTCAATGCCTTAATACCAGACAAGTAAGTGTTAATTACAGTAGGGTTCAATGCTGCAAACACATAATATCATAACACAATTTAATAAAGACATTTCAGCATGCTATGAATGCTTAAAAATAAACACCACAAAATATATTTATCCAACTATGACACATCATTAGTCAGATATCATAATAAAAAACATAGATTCAACATAATGAGAATTTTTATTATATTATTGTTATTTTTTCGTTGGGCTGAATGACAATATATTAATGATTTCACACAAATATAAGACAAATTAATATAAAATAAAATAAAACAATTGTTGAAACTCTTATGAGTTCATCACCGTTGAGTAGAAGAATCATATATCATTTATTTTATTTTATGAACATGAAAAGTTTATCACTGTTGGGTAGACAAATTTTTGATTAATATATTATATTATATTAATTGTCTCAAAAATTTAATCACATACAATATTAATCCTCTGTTGGGCTGATCAATATTAGTGAATATATAAGGTGTGTAACTAGTAATCGTATGTTATTATTATGACTATTACTTGTATCTTCTTGAAAAATATATGATTTTACCTTGATAATATATATTTAGCAAGTTTTACTTTTTAAATTAAGTTTACAAGTATAGATCAATTTCATGTAGATCAATATATGATTACCATTATGTTTCATATATCAAAATTGAAACGTAGCTTTGATACCAATTGTTGAAAATTTGTGTGGAATATATAATAAGAACCGATTTCAATTAGATACATGAAAATAATATAATGATTTTATAATACGAATACTTAAAAATATACCTTGATCCATGATATTATAAACTCATGTTAGAAAGAGAACTTAGATAAGAAAGATCCTGATCTCTAAGTTGTTTGTGTGTAGAGAATCTTCAAACCACTTCTCTCTCTATGCGATTGGAGCCATGTACATCATGTGGTGTCAAGTTCAACTTTCAAACTTAGACTTGGACTTTGGAATTAAGAGTGTGATTTGGGACCTTACATTATTTATATTAGTTGTCTTCCCATCAAAGACATTTAACAATTATGAAGACTATTAATGAATTCATAAGTTAGAGAAATGTATCTCAGAAATTCTTAATGAAATACATAATGAATCTCTCAAATTCATTGTATAGATTCAATGTATATCTCCAATTCATTCTTAGATACACAATGAATATACTATATTCAATGTAAGTCTTCCATACATGTATACATAGGTGCATTCATCAATACTTATTCATCAATAAGTTCATGAACATTAAAAGCTTCTTGGTGGGATTAATCTAACATATTTATGTATTGACTACATTAAATAAATAAATGCTAACATTTAGAAATTAGGAGAGGCATATAGACAAGATTATTAGAATTGTATATTAAAAATTATAATTTTGGTTTTAGTATTTAATTTTATTTATAAATAAAATTAACTTTGCCATTTTATGATAATTTTAATGAGTAATGTATGCGTTTCATTATTTATTTAATATTGTGCATTGATATATTTTATTCTACATAGTATTTAATCTGGTGTGTAGAGTTCGGCTTATACACAAAAGACCAGATTATTAGTTCTTCTTAATGTAAGTTTTTGATTCACAATTTAAATAGAATTGGACACACTATCGGTATGGTTGTAGCACAATATTTTAGTAGATCTGTCTTGATTATGGGGAACGGTAATTGTTTCGACAATTGTTCCGATACATTGTGCTATTACACTTTGTATGTATTGAACATGACAGAGTTTGAGTAATTAATTTTGTACTGATTTTATAAATTAATTCACACCATATAGTTATTATGAGTGCTTATGTACGTACATAATCCTGAAATAATTATTATTTGCGTATATGTAATATTCGTCGTTTGATTCATTAGAGGGTGCAATCTTATATGGTCTATAATTTTGGTGAGTTAGATAACTATATTAAGTATAGAGTAAATATTAATTATTGACGGAATCTACGTCTCAAAAAATTAAAATTGATGATACTCTCTTGAGAAAGTTTATAAGTTTTGACTGAGTCAAATTCTGCAGGTGAATTTTATAATCCGGCAGTTAAATAACTTAAACGGAAGGGTTTAAAGAATTTTGAAGAAACCGATTAAATATAATTGTCAGTAATTTAATTTAATCAGTAGGTATCTGAAATCTTAACGTTGGGAGAATAAATAAGTATTTAATAACATGAACTCGAATACTACGATTTTGAGAATAAGGCTGAGAGTGGAATTATAATTTTTTAGTAGAATAAATTATAATTTATGTTTTTATGAAATTGGTTCTGAGTAGAGACAGTATTTCATAATCACATTGGAAGCTCATATTTTATTTTACTTTACAAGTCTTTGTTATAATCTATTTATATGCTGTTATAAAATTTAACTATTGAATATTCATAATTGATTTTAGGGTTTCCACATCTCGTGAATCCAAAAAACATGCGACTGGACAGGTTTTGAAGAATACGATAGATTTTGATTCACACTTTATTCGTGTTTTGCATTCGAGAATACATCAGAAGGCTTGTGTCAGAGATTTAACTAGAAGTTAAAAATCGCGACGAATCGTTAATTGAAAATTGTTGCAGCAATCGAAATCATCCAACTAGATTTCGAAAGATATAATCTTAAAACTAACTTTGGAAGTATTACTAAGTTTTATTTTGATTGATCGATATTAAAAGTTTTAATCTGGAGTCAGTTTTGACGTTTACCTATCCGAATATTTTTTAACTAAAATTATAGATATAATCTTAGAATCTTGGCAGTTTGCACCAACGATTGGTATCAAAATCGTCTTTGATTATGTATGATTTTATCACGAGTCTAGATAATTTAAATTGTCTTAACTTGGTTTTGCAGGCAATCTAATCCTAACTTTCAATAGTTATTATTTTGTATGTTTGATTGCATGATTTAATGATTATTAATTTTTTTTAACCACGAGGATTGATTATGGTACATTGATTGTGAATTCTTCGAAAATATAGGATCAATATAAAAATATTTATTTTTTGATTTATAATTCTTATATATTTTTTTATTTTTTTATGTAATTAAAAAAAATAAAATAAAAAATAAGAACAACACGAAGAACACACGGCACGGCGGCACAATTACAGTCAACGTGATTTATTATGGAATCATCAGGAGTGCTCATCACGTTGATCACATATCATGATTCATGATAATAACGTGTTCATGCCCTTGGAATCATGTATCATAGGTTTTCAAACCCTAATTATGCAACCAAACGTGGCGCTAGTACATTAACATGAGCCGAGAGTGGGTGCTGCGTCTCAATGGGAGACACGCTCGTACTATGCTTCAAAAAGTATATTTTTTAAATAATTTTTTATGATCCACTCCGTTCATTACTTAGAACTAGTCGAGTTTATTTATCTTGTGAAAACTCAGATTCATCCGATACCTGTAAGTAAGTGATTAAATAATATTTGTTTAACACTTTTTTTTAAATTATAATTTTTTTATTTATTTATAAAATAATATTAGGAGATCTTATTCAATCACTTATCTATAGATATAAAATGAATATAAATTTTTACATGTTAAATAAACTCAACGAGTTATACGTAATGAACGAATTGAATCATAAACAATTATTTAAAAAATATACCTTTTAAAACACAGCACAAGCGTGCTAACATTGCTTGGACATTTGTTTCAAACAGTTCGCCCCGCAAATTACGGGATGAGAGATGGACCAAAAGTCCACCTTGGAATTTTGGTTTGGACCTCAGAATGTGTTTAAATAGCAGAATTATAAGGGAAATTGAAATATGATTATTGATTTATGTAATTTTTTTTAAATTTGGATTTGGGCTGAGAGTTTGGGAATAAGAAAATAATTTATAATTACATATTCAATTAGGAATCACATCTTTAAATTAAGTAGAAATTTGATCGGTTGATTCCCACCCTGATCACTATAATAATCTTTTAGTTTTCAGACTCAATTAATAAATAATTATTGAACTTTTATAAATTTTGAGAAAACATTTTCTAAATAAGAACACTGAATTAATTCAAATATTTGATTATAATTACTACAAATATTACTACGTTTAATTGTTTTCACAAAAATATTTCGAAAAAAAATATTTATTTTTGTAATTACTTGCAATTTTAAAAACGTTGGCACTGGTGATTGTAGTAGTATTGTTATTGGTAGCGATAATGAAAGTGGTAACGACAATTGTGGTAGTAGTTTGGTGATGCAGGCGATATGGTTGTTGTGGTGGCGGTGGCGGTAGTGATGTGGTGAAAGTGGTGGTGATGACAATGGCGACGATAATGGTGGTGGTATTAACGTGGTGATGGAAGTGACTACAAAAATGATGAATTTTAGCGCCACCGTAATACATTATTAGACTTTTCCAATTCGTCACAAATTTTTTTTAGCAACAAATAAAATCTCTACAAGGTTGTCACTAAATATTAGTCACTAAAGTATTTAGTAACGAAATATGAAAATTGTCGCAAAATATACCCCTTCAGCGACGAAGTATATGTGACAAACAAAAACTTGTTCCCAAAACACAGCGATACATTTTGTAATAATAATTTGTATTGTCACAAAAAAACTAGTTTAATGAGAGTTAGTGATAAATAAAAAATATTGTCACTAGTAATCCGCCTTTTAGTCACAACTTCTTTAATGTCACTAAAATTCTTTTTAGCATCAAATTTAGATTTTCCACCATGCATCTAGTGACGCGTTTATGTGATAAATAAAAAATTGTCACAAGACACAACAATTCATTTTGTGACAATAATTTGTATTATCACAAAAAGTTAGTCTAATAAGATATGACAATAAGTCAAAATATCGTCAGTAATAACTATTTTTTTTTTGGTTTGAAAAACCCTATTTACTGATTAATTTGCACTAATTGGTCTAATCAAAGACATCAAATGTCACAAAAATAATTAAAAAAAAATAATCACATAATTAAAAATAAAACAATCACAACCACACATGAAACGATAATTTTTACGTGAAAAATTCTAAATCGGATAAAAATTATGAGACCAATCTAGGTCCAAAAAAATCAAACACTATGATAAGTTATTGGTTATAAGAGAATCTTACAGACTAACATTGATTTCACAATCTACGAATGTAAGCCTATTCCTGCCGAATCTACGTACACCAAATTCGTATTTGACTGTTGTTGAAATTCACCATCGGACTTCAGATACTAATAGAATCTACAATTAAATTTCGAACTCTTGAGAATCCACTCAAAAGACTCCACGAACTCACAAGGAACGTTGAAGATTTGATTAGCTTAATGATGTTCTTGACTGCATAGAAGCTAAATGTTCATCAAGTGATTATTGACTGATTTTGGAGCTTTTCATCAATGGGGAGGCACCTTGATGGCTAGGGTATTAATATAATAAGGAGGCTTTTTGATTACAAATCCTAACAACCCTTACATAGCAGCCACACCAAAAACCCTAGCTGGCACTGCACTTAAAAGCTGTCACGCGTACGAACCGCTCGATTGGTCTTTTGACTGCTTAATCGGTCAAAACAAACTTGTAGTATTTTTTAGTTCTGTGCAAACCTGTGCAGAAATCGAGAACATCACTTGACCGCTCGATTGGTCCATCGAGCGGTCTATCACCGCTTGCAGTTTTTTTTATTTATGTTTCTGGTTTCGTTTTTGCTGCGCTGCAAATATACAACCATAACTCCAAAAGTTCTAGTGTCAAATATCAAAGAATTAAATATTAATAATTTATCACAGATTTGCCAAACAGAATTAAACCAGAGGTCTAAATTACTAACAATAATTAGTAATAACTACTTTTTTGTTACAACTTTTACATTGCCACCAAAATAGTTGTCACCAAAACTCTTTTGATACCAAATCTATCATTTTCATCACATATTTAATAACAAAATTTATGTGACAAAAAATTATCACAGACAAACTCTTGTGATGGTGTGGGGGAGGTGGTGGTGTTCGTGGCAGCGATAGTGGTGGTGAAACTGGCAATGGTAGTATAGTAAGGTGGTAGTAGGATGATAAGAATAAAAAATGTGCATCATCAAAAACTGAAAAATATTTTTTTACCAAAATTAATTTATTTTTCATTAACTTGGATAATATTTTTGTTAAAAATATAGAAAAATATTAATAAAAATATTTTCTTATCAAAACAAACGAAAAGTACATTATTAAGTATAATTTCTAACAATCATATTCCTATTCCTCTCAAGATTTCTCTCAACCAAACACAGGCCTAACTGTTAATGAAATTCATTTCATTTGACAGTCCCTTCTTTTGGCATCCCTAACACTGCCAAAACTTCTCTCACTACAAATGTGCCTAATTTGTATGACTACATAACTAAAAAACAATTTGATCAATTCTTATTCCCATTTACAAACAAACAGCTTCTGTTTGGTTAATTTTCAAAGACTAATTAGTTATTTTTGACTTAAGGGAGTGTTGTGTATAACGTTTCGCACCGATTGGTACCAGTTAGTACGTATTAGGGACGAATTCAGGATTTTAACTTAGGGGTAATAAATAAATTTACTATCAAATTTTTTTTAAAAGAAAACATAGACAACGATATTAACTACTACCGGTATAACAAGAAAAAAGTACTATCAAAAAATATATAAATAAGAATATTTTTTTATATTCACAACAGATACAAGTCAATAAATCTGTTACTGCTATTAACACAAATTTTATTTAGATTTAAGCTAATGTGCAAAGAAATTTATGAAAAAAGAAACAAATTTAGAATAAAATATATAAATACATTCCGAAAATAGATACAAAAATATCTTTTTCGTACTTAATTGAAAAACGTAAATAATGATTAGAATGTTTCATTTATGAAACAATTGAAAATTGACCATTAGGAAGCGTAATGAGCGATGTTGTCTTTGTACAAGAGATGTGTCACTACAACAATGATGTACGAGGATCGATAGCAATAATGCAAGAGGTATAGCATCAGCACACGAAGAGTAGTAGCGGTAGAGTGATGGGTGACACTAATAATAAATTAGAGTAGAGTCCAAGAAGTATGTGCAATAAAAAAGAGAGAAAGATCTTGGATAAGTTTATTTTATTTTTAAAATAATTTTGTTTAATTAATTTCTTTTTCGATTGCTAAATGATTTCGATACAAAACTTATAGTATGCAACTTTTGTGATTACTAATCATTTTTTACTTAAACGTAGAGATGGCGAGCTTATATAATTTAGAGATGATTAAAATATCGTACATGTATAAATTGTATAATAAAAGAATATTTTAAAATTGTAGTAGTGGCGACCGCCACCCACTTGTTCTTCCTCGGTCCATTCATTACGTATCGTTTTGAATATAATTACTATTGTAACATTTTAAACTGTTTGGTTAATTTTTAAAGGCTAATTAGTTATTTTCGGTTCAAGGGAATGCTATACATAATGTTTCGTATCGATTGATACCAATGAGTACGTGTCGTTTTGAATATAATTAGTACCATAACGTTTTAGTTTAATTCTAACTAAAATACTGTAAAATTTCGTACCAAATGCCAAACGAAATTTATATGTATAGATAAGATAAGTTCACATTTGAAATGAAATATTATTTGGAAGTAAATCACATTATCTCAAAGAATATTATTTATCTCAACAAATAATAGTCCCTATAAAATTATACTATACCCCTTACGCATATAAAGTAAAAAATGAAATTGACTATTTATTTTCAATTTATTAATCTGTTGTGATTAATTGTAAAATTTTGCTTTTAAGTTATTATAAATGTTTAAATATAAACATTTTTATAAAAATATGCATTGTAAATTTTGTGTACTTATTAATAAATATTTTGATTTTGTATTTATTAATTATAAAAAAATTCTCACTAAACTTAGAATTGTGCTAATACCGTATTAAATAAATTATTAGACTTGCAAAGCCGTTGACCGGCAATTGGTCGCTTGGCTTCTCAGCTGGGGTGGTGGACACCTTCCAAGAAACAGTCCTTGAAGTAGTAATTATTCGGTGCTCCTGAAACATAATGTAATAAGTTTATGTGGTATTTTCAATCAATATGGTAGTAATAAATTTTACGGTTGAAATATGATAATTTATTTTTGTTAATTAGTTAGGAGTAGATGAAGACTTACATTGTGTAAAGTGCGATAATTTATTTACTAAAAATATCACGGGTATAATATC
Source organism: Heliamphora pulchella (assembly GCA_032270985.1). Taxonomy (NCBI): domain Eukaryota; kingdom Viridiplantae; phylum Streptophyta; class Magnoliopsida; order Ericales; family Sarraceniaceae; genus Heliamphora; species Heliamphora pulchella. The sequence continues at coordinate 8,879 of JAULJZ010221741.1, forward strand.
GCCTACAAAATACTTTGAAAGTGTCTAATAATTTGTCTTCTTGAAGGTCCCAGAACAGTTTCACTAATGTCTAAAAAAAAGTACGATTATCTTGTTTTCACAAAAATAGTCTTATTAATTTTTCTTTTGTGAAAATTGGTTGTCCAAGTCAATTTGTTTGCACTTCGACTTATTTTGAAATTTTAAAATTAACGGTCGGATAAACTTTTAGTAATCCTAAGGAGGTTTTAACTGATGATTGAAAAACAAACCCAAGACTAATCCAAATTGGACTTGAGTGTTTACTCTCTTTAAAATCGTCCCAGGTTCGAAATCTTCTAAGTGCTATCAGTTATTTGGAAAGACTAATCTATGCGATATTTTTTTCTCGATTTTAATTAAGTCTTCTATTTCAAAAAAAAAAAGAAAAAAAAAAAAAGAAAAAAGAAAAAAGAGATTAAATAGTTCAATCCTATTCCCATGACATTTTCCAAGTCTATGATTGACCTACAGTACTGTCCACGAAAAACTCAGTATAAATAGCCTTCATCTACGATGAGTTGTTTCCAAGCACAAGAGCCTTCATTAGCCCTCCAAACCCATTTTTTGCTTTTCTCGGTAACTACTCGTCTTCATTTGCTTTACCAGCTGTGGGCATGGCTTCTTATTTTAGCTCCAACATTCCGGCTATCCTAGCTCTTGCACTTGCCTTCTTTGCGCAAGCCGCTATAAGTAAGTTCAATCTTTTATAGTCAAAGGGCCCGTTTTTGATATTTGCTAATTTATTTATTGTATTTATATATTTAGTATTTTTTTTATTATTTAGTTAAACTATTATACTTTTTGACTTTTTTCATTAAAACGAGCAAGAAAAGTAATTTCTTTTTATCAAAATATTTTAAAAAACTCAAAAAATAAGTGAACCGGAAAAGTAAAAAATTTAAATTGAAAGATAAATTTTTTTTATTAAAAACGAAAATAAATAAAATTAACAGCATTTAGCCCAAACAGGGCCAAACAATAAATTAAAATGATTTTCATGCTTTCTTTGGTATTGAAATACTTTTTTTCTTTTTTGTTTTTTTAGCATGTGAATTTGCAAAACTATACTTCTTTTTTTGTGAAAGCTTATTGCATGAAAGGATAAATGAAACCTCTTTTTAAAACAAAAACATTAAATTTATATTGAATTCAAAATAAATAATTCAAATTTAATTGTGTAACGTATGAGCTACACTTCAAGATAATTAATACCATTAATTTTAAGTTTTGAATAAATTTTCTAAATATGTATCATTAATGTGTTTCTCAAAATCACAAGTTTAAGATTTCCTTTACCTATACGTTGGACTTTCTTAACTCCCAATTGGGATAGCTTAGAAGTTATTTTTTATATAAAAAATAGGTTTTTAAGTTGTATTGTTTGGCATTTTAGAAAGTTGACAACCTTTTTTCACTTTTTTTCATAAAAAAAAACTAATTACATTCCAAATATTTTATTTCTACTCACAAAAATAAAATAAAATAAAATAAAAAGCTGTGTCAATATTCCAAACTCTACAACTTAAAAGTAAAAAGTAAGACATATTAAATATTTTAATAAAAAATAAAAAATTAAATATCTTAATAAAAAGGAAAAAAATTAAAGCTACCATAGAGAAATATTTCAAACAATATAACTTTTTATTCTTAATCTTTTTTATAATAAAGTTAAATTTGTTAAACACTCCAAACAGTACCTTAGTTTGTGGCGGGTATATGTAGGTGGAGGGATAGAATGCGGCAACCTCAACAAAGACTCGTGTGCATTCGCGGTATCATCTTCAGGCGAGCGCTGTGGGCATGATGATGAGGAGTGAGGACGAAGCATACACGTGTCGTACATCAGAGATAGAGGTTGATACGTTGAAGGGCTGGATTGAAACCGATCAGTGCATAGAAGCGTGCGGGCTTGATCGGACGGTACTCGGAATCTCATCGGACTCCCTTATGGAGTCTCAGTTCACACAAAAACTTTGCTCCCCTCAGTGCTACCATGGCTGCCCCAATATTGTGGACCTCTATTTCAATCTTGCTGCAGGTGAAGGTATAATATCATACCTCTCCATTTCTTCAAGGAAAATACCAAGTACTATCCATATTTTTAAATATATATATATAGTGGCACATAGTACCAATGACTGATCAAACAAAGATATGAAATAAAAATTAAAACTCTGAGTATGATAATAAATTTTGAGTACTCAAAATTTTAATATTTGTTTCACATTTGAATTTGGTCGGTCAATAATGTTTGTGCATGTAGTACAACTGCTTTATAGAAAGATGAAGATCTCTTAATTTTCATCTTGTCTAATCTTAATGATTTGAATGGTTTATATTATAAAATTTTAATACAAAAATTAAATTAATTAAAAATTAGTAATTAGATGATTGGATTATATTTATTCTAGAAAATGTATAATCTATTCTTAAAATCATATTTCTTGTTCATTTTTAGGGGATAAATTAACTTGTTTTGGTGATATAGTTATCTACTAGAGGTATGGCACACACCTTTTGTGTGCAATTTGAATTATTTTTGTTAAAAAATAAACAATAAAATAATGTTATATATTTTAAAATTATTTAAAGATTATTTTGCACAAATGAGCGAAATAAATGATGACATCATTGTGCTTAAATGTACATGAGCATGAATTTTTGAAAATTATACTTACTTTCCAATATGAAGTTTTGCTATCTGACTAAGGCTGCATTTGGGTTAATTTTTTTTAGTGATTTTTTAGCTTAAAAGTAAAAAAAAAAAGCCAACTAATTTGACTTAACACGGCTTTTTTCTTGATTTTTTCTACATATTTTTATATCTACTTTTTTTACAAAAAAGTTAAAAACCTAAAAACTTAAAAAAAACTAATCCAAATATAGACTAAATTGTTTCCCTTCGATTCTTGTCCTTATCATATGAGGTAAGTAATTTTATATCACTATAAAATTTACGAAGTATTTAAATTTGTAAAAATGTTTACCTAGTCACAATACGCACATTTTATTGTAATTATCTATCCCATCAATTTTATTTCATATACGTATCATCTTCTCGTTAAAGTCTATAAATTGAACGGTTATGATCATGAAAATAACCTACCATAAATATCATAAAATATAAATAAAAATCTCTCCATTTATTTGAATAATGGAGAGGAGTTGAATACTCCTACTTGCATCTAATAATAAAAAATAGAATAATTTTAGTATAAGTCTTATTATCAATCGATAATAGAGCTTTAATCATGTAGTAATTTTTTTCACAGTTTTAGTCCCATGTGATAAGTGATATATTTTTCAGTTTATAAAACTGATATATTAGTTAAATGAAAATGTATCACTTTCTATTCCTAATAGTTATGATGACTTGATAAATGTATCACTTGAATTTCATCGCTTGTTCAAAACGGGAAAATTAACTCTTAAATACGAACAAATTAGTCATAATACAATTATTCCAAATTTAAAATGATTAAACTTTTTAAAATAAAAGTTATGGAATTAAATCTTTTATGAGATTTTTAAAAAAATGACTAATCTTTAAATTTTTTTTAAAAATATAGGTGTATGTTGCATTAATAAATTGAATTCAATTCTTTTCGTTTTTGTGAAGTAAAAATATGGGCGTACACAGAGTTAATCAATCGAATTCAATTCTCTTCATTTTTGTGAAGTAAGATTTACAAAGTGGCTAGTCAAGTTTTTAATTCTAACCAAGATTTATATTATGCATTATTCTTAACACTATAAGCTCTTTTTTATTCTTGTTGTTGGTAGGTGTATTTCTTCCCAAATTATGTGTATCACAAGGGGCAAATGGACGTAGAGGAATGGCTGAGATTAGAAGCTCTGGAAATGTAGCACCTGGACCTATATCTACAGTCCTCCCTGTTGTCCCAGCAATAGCTCCTTCTCCTTAGTAATTGCCATCACCACAGATATATCATATTAGGTTTAAGTTTTAATTGGCTTTCAAATAATAAATTTCATCCAAGATTTTAGTGGCTTGGGGCTTCATGTGCCTTGTGCCAACAAGTCATTTCTTATTTTTACTTAGCTTCGCTTATCAAACGAAATAATCTCTCATCAAACAAAGAGAGTTTGTAAAGTGAATGTTTTTTAGGAAGTTTATTCTTATTCCATTTCTTTCCAAGTCCGTGTGGTTTGTTTTATGGGAATTTAAGCACGTTTCAACATGCATGAGAATCGAAATTGTGATAGCAACTGTATGACTTCAGTGATGGGTAGTCATGTGCAATATATCTGCTAACACTACATCTGTAAAATGTAACATTTCGACTATGAATACTTAATGAAACAATACTTTGTTCCCCGTATGTAGTCTTTGAAAATTTTGTCTCTTAAAACTACTAGAAGGGCGATTATGTTGCATACTCGTTTCATCTTCACTCGACTGACATCCTTAAACTCTTGATTTAGATGTTCGGGATTAGAACGCGATCACTAATCTTGTCCAAGATCAACAACGATTACACAAACCATGGAATAAAAACGAAGAATGGAGAAAGAGACAATCCACGCACAAACACAAGGTTTACGTGGTTCGGCAATCTGTGCCTACGTCCACGGTATCACACACTTTCACTATATGATTGGAGATTACAAAGGAGAAGAAGTTCTAGGAGAGAGATTACAAAATATCACAGAAGAATAATAACCAAAACTTGACTGCTGCTGCAACCCTAGCAGCTTATAAAGGCATCCCCGCATAGACCGATTGATCGGTCATATAGACGGATCGATCGGTCTAAAGACGAATTGATCGGTCTATCAAGCGGTCTTTCACTGCTCTCGGTTTCTCGCCTACAGACACCATCGATCGATCGGTCTCACCACCGATCGATCGATTTACCATTCAAAATGGTTTTTATTCACATTTGGCTCAACAATTCTCTCATTTGAAGTAAAATCACTCCAAGTCTTAAGAAATCCCATCAAACTTATCAACACCTTGAAACCACCAACATAACCAATCAACCCTGTGTGACCCAACTTCATATCTTCTATCCCTGAATACCAACTGAAGCCGAGCACAGCTTCAGTTTGCCAATGTCGACGCCTTTTGTCAGCATATCAGCTGGATTCTTCACGCCGCTAATCTTCTCAAGGTTCAACTGACTGTTGTCCAGTAACAAGCGAATGAAGTGATACCGCAGTTAAATGTGCTTCGTCCTGGAGTGGAATGCTGGATTTTTGGCAAGAAAGATAGTACTCTGGCTATCACTGTAGAGCGTCCCTCTGTCAACTTTCTTACCGAACTCATCCAAGAGACCCTGCAATCATACAATCTCCTTTCCAGCCTCTATCACTACAACATACTCTGCCTCTGTAGTAGAGAGTGCCACAATCTTCTACAGCTTTGAAGCTCAGCTCACTGCTGTGCCCCCCAAAGTGTAGACAAATCCAGTGGTACTCTTCCTACTATCGACATTGCCTGCTAAGTCTGCATCCATGTAGCCTTGCAATTTCAATTCTGTCATCGTGAAACACAAAAACGTCTTTGTAGTCCCTTTCAAATATCTCAGAATCCATTTGACAACATCCCAATGCTGCCTTCCTGGATTACTCATGTATCTATTGACTACTCCCACTGCATGTGCGATATCTGGTCTGGTACAGATAATAGCATACATCAGGCTACCAATAACCAACGCATAAGGAACCTTGCTCATGTTCTCCTGCTCTGTCCTTGGAGATTGATCTTTAGTTAGCCTGAAATGGCTAGCTAAGGGTGTATTGACAGGACTTGCGCCATCCATGTTGAACCTGCTCAGCACCTTCTTCGCATATTCTGCCTGAAATAGTCTCACAGTTCCTGCGGCTCTGTCTCTGACTGTCCTCATCCCAAGAATTTACTTGGCAGCTCCTAAATCCTTCATGGCAAATTGCTTTGACAACTGCTTTTTCAGCTTGTTGATCTCCTCGATGTACGCCCGGTAACGAGCATATCATCTACGTACAACAGCAGAATGATATATGAACTGTCAAAACTCTTAACATAACAGCAATGATCAGCCTCTAGTCTAGTAAACCTAGTACTCTGCATGAAACTATCAAATTTCTTGTACCACTGCATTGGAGCATGTTTCAAACAATACAAGCTCTTCTTCAATTTGCAGACCTTGTCTTCCTTACTTTTCACTGCAAATCCTTCAGGCTGGCGCATGTATATGTCTTCTTCCAATTCACCGTGAAAAAATGCAGTCTTGACATCCAACTGCTCTAGAAATAGATCCTTTGCAGCTATAATTCCCAGTACTGTTCTGATCGCTGTCAACTTCACAACGGGGAAGAAGATTTCAGTGAAGTCAACTCATTCCTTCTGCTGAAATCCCTTGGCAACTAACCTTGCCTTGTAGCGTCTACTGCTATCATGTTCTTCTTTCACTCTGTATACCCACTTGTTGTGCAAAGCATTCTTTCCAGCTGGCAATCTAGTCAGCTCCCAGTTTGGTTTGTCAGCAGAGAATTCATCTTATCTTTCATTATTGACTCCCACTTCATCGAACTCTCGGTCTGTAAGGCTTCTGCATAACTCTCTAGCTCACTACTGTCAGTGAGCAATGTAGAACAGGGACGATGAAAACCCCTGTGGCGGTTTGATACTCTTAGAAGATCTCCTGACTACAGTTACTGGTGTACTGTGTTCTACTTGTGGGTTCACGTTCTCATTGTCTTCCTTATTCCCATTCTGTTTGGCTCCCTCAGAAATGTCATCCAAGTTAATGAATTCGAATTTCTTCGTTTCCGACAACACACTGTCTGTTTCAGCCTTTGACTTATCCTTGCACAGCACATATTCATTAAAAATCACATTCCTGCTTTTGATGATTTTTTAGTTTTTTGTCATTCCAAAACCGGTAGCCAAACTCATCATCTCCATAACCAATGAAATAACATTTCCTAGACTTTGGCTGCAACTTATTTTTAGCATCAGAATCAATGTGAACATATGACGTGCAACCAAAGACTTTCAAAAAAGATAAGTTCACCTCTTTTCTATTCCAGATCTCCTCTAAAATTCTAAATCCCAACGGTACTGATGGTCCCCGATTCAGAAGGTAGGCTGCTGTGTTCACTGTATCAGCCCAGAATGCAGTCTCATGCTCCTGGCGCTCTCATTTAGTGTTCGGTTCATCCGCTTAGCCACACCATTCTGTTGTGGTGTTCTTAGAATGGTATTCTCCCACTTGATTCCACTAGCTGTGTAGGAATTCCTGAATTTTCCGTATGTGTATTCACCTCCATTGTCTGATCTCAAATACTTCAGCTTCATTCTGGTCTCAGTCTCAACTAAGGCCTTCCATTTCTTAAAAGTTTCAAACACATCATACTTGTACTTCAGAAAATAGACCTATACCTTCCTATTGGAGTCGTCAATAAATGTTATGTAATACCGCGGGCCTCCAAGAGATGCAGCTGGAGAAGGACCACATAGATCTGTGTACCAACTCTAGTCTGTCTAGCTTTGGTGTCCTGCCGCCTTTCAGAAAGCTGATCTTCCTCTGCTTCCCGAAGATGCAACCCTCACACAAGTCAAATTCCACAGACTTCAAACTTGGCAATTTGTCCTAGGACTGCAAAATTTTAATCCCTTTCTCGTTCATGTGCCCCAGCCTCTGATGCAATAAGCTCGTTTCTGAACCGCTATCTGCCAATGCCACTGTATCCCTTGTACTAGTAGTCATGTACAGGGTACCTGTCTTCGTTCCTCGAGTCACTACCATAGCTCATTTGGTGACTTTTCACGTGCCACTAACAAAGGTCACTAAATGACCTTCAGCATCTAACTGTCAAACTGAAATTAAATTCCTCATCAGTTTAGGTACATGTTATACCTTCTATATCTTCCACACTGACCTGTTCGACACTCTGATTGACATCGCCTGTACCCACGATGTCTAAAGCCTCTCCGTCTGCCAAATATACCTTGCCGAAGTCACCGACAACATAATTTTTCATAATCTCCTGGTGTGCAGTCGTGTGAAAGGATGCTCCTGTCATTTAAATGAACGAAGCGAACCTTAAAAGCTGGACGTTGGACACTTTAATCCACTTGGATTGGTTGGTTCGTATGGATAACAATTTCTTCCGCCCCACTCCATTCCTGTACGTCCTTGCCCCCATTATAGACGAATTTTTTTTGCCTCCAATAACAAATGGGGTGGGGATGATATTTGCTTGCCCGTCTTGCCCTCGATTATATAAAATAAATATGTTTTAAATATAAATATATGTATAAAATATATTTTTTAAAAATATAAAAAATCTAAAACATTAAAAGCGTTATATTTATCTCTAGTTTTTATTTTCTATTCTTATATTTTATATTTTTAATTTTATTAATTCATCAACTACTATTTTTTTTATTTATTATATTCTCTATACTTTTTTATTAATATTACTCTATTAAATCTTATAAACTATCATCAAAATAACTCAACTCCCATTCTGTTCTCCATTTTTTCGATATTTATTTACGTTCCCACCTCAATCAAATAAGAGACGACAATGAAAAAATTCATCCCCACTCCAGTTGTACCCATTGCCATCAGTATTGATTTGGATCCTTTAGGGCACCCAATGTTGGAGTGGAAAAAAAAAATTGAACCGACACCATGACCGTAAAAAACGACATATGCATTTTTCATGAAAACTGAGAACTATATTAATCTTAATAGCATAATACCTTTATGAAATTTGTCGAAAAATTTCATAAAGTCCTGAATACATTGA
>JAULJZ010221752.1:0-66323 GCA_032270985.1 Heliamphora pulchella
GACTGGGGGTTGGGTCCAGTCGACTGAATTCTGGGCTGTTTGTTGGTGGTTTTGGGTTGGTTCCTTGGTTTTCGATTTGTGTTCTATGGTATTCGATTGATTAATTTATGGAAATTACTTGATTTAAATACCTATGGATTCCTTTTGGAGTTTGGTTGGTTATGTGGTGGTTTTGGGGGTCGTATCGTGGCCTCGGGTGTGCGTTTGAGTGTCGCCCTCGTGGGTGATGTGCATGGTAGATGCGGTTTGTGATGTACTGTTGGGTGCGTGGTTTGCTGTGGGTTTTGTGTTGGCGCGGGTGAGCATCGTGGGCTTGTGATGGTCGTGTCGGGCGTGTCTAGGCTAGTGGTGGCCGTGTGGGTTGTCCCCGTGGGTAGATGTTGGTTTGTTTCGGCGGGTGGCGTCATGATGTATTGCTATACATGGTTATGTGCATATTTATAACTGTTTATTTATGTACGAAATGCGTAAGTGGATAACGTAGTTTATGCTTTAAAACCTAGAATTTTATATGCATGTGACGTGATTTGTGGAACGTCGTGCTGATACATGGTTAAATGCTTTAATTCCTTAATTGGGTTTGCATATGTGTATGATATAGATTAGATGAATCTGTGATCCAGTAGATGTAAATCCTGGTTGTTGATGCACGTGTGCGTGTGTGGGTGAACGAGGTAGGCCGGTGAACGAGGTAGGCTGCGAAAGCCGATGTATTTGGGGCTGCGGTCCTTCGATGAAAGTCCGAGAAGATGCATTAGTTGGGGCTGCGGTCCTACGGTGAAAGTCCGTGAAAATATGTGTTGCATGGGTTGCGTGTGTGTGTGTGCGCGATATATGAAGGCTGAAATGAGGTCCTGAAGAGGCACGTGTTCATGGATTGCATGTATTACATTTTGGGACGGATAGACCAATTTTCTTAAAACTGTATTATCGGCCTACATGAGTCGAAATACTATATTAACGACCTACGGGAGTTGTAATACTCGAATCGTTTTCAGGGCACTGATGAGTTGACAAATGATTTTTATCCTCGCTTTCCCTTGCATGTGAAAATGAATTTCTGGCTCTGGTGAGTCATGATCTAAAACTGTTTTCAAATTGTTTTACTGGCTTGACAGATAGTCAAAAACTGCACTTTTTTTGTCAAGCATGTTTAGCTTATACTGCATGTGTTGTTTAGAATCTGCTGAGCTTTGGCTCACGATGTGGAATTTTGCTTTTCTTCAAGTACCGGTCACGCTAGTCGTGATCATCAATGATCCGGTCACATCAAGCTAGCCCCTCCTCCAGTCTCCCTCTTTCTCTCGAGGATGGAGGAGAAGGTCGTTCTCCTCTGGAGCTTGTGGTAGAATAACGTAATCGCCTCCCATTATGTGAGGCATCATCTCAGCGCCTTCGAATCTCTGACGGGACCCTGGGCACCCTCGGTCGCTCTGGAATGACTGGTATTGATCTCTGAGGAACACCTTCTTGCCCCCCTGTGTGGCTTCCAGTGAATCCAATAAGAGTCTGGCTAATGGCTTCGTTAGTCCAGGATCGTCGTTTTCCACAGACGGCGCGAAATTGTGCGCGCTGTAAACTGGATGGCACAATCAGAACCAATCGAATTGGTTCAAACCTGATGATCCTGAACAGAATCATGAACCAAACTCCTCGTTGCCAAACTCACTAAGTGCTGCACTTAGTGTTCCCAAACTCCTGCAAGATGAAGAACACCGTTAGTGCTTTTCGGCCTGGTCTGACCGGAAAGCACTCCGACGTTCAAGTTAAAATTCTCTTTGAGAGGTTTTAAATCAAGAACTGGGTTAGAATTATATACCTGGGGGTATGGAGCACCTCTCTTTTTATAGGGGTTGAAACCAGAGAGGCTGAGTCCTCTTGGGACTCTACTTCTTATCCATTATCCTTGAGTTATCAGGAATTCTGCCTTATTGTTTTACAATCCTGTTTGCTTTAGGCTATTTTTACTCCATCTCCCGAACTGTCGTAATGGGACTGGAGTCTTCCTAAGTTCGCTTAGCCCAGGGCTTATTAAGTCAAACTGACTACATCGTGGATTACCCCTTTCTAAGGTGGCCCGAACTTATCGTGGGTCGAATTGATAGTGGGCCGGCCCTTTAAGGCAATCTTAGACCTGTTTTCTTTTGACTGGGCTTCAAACTTGGGTATCTATCCATCATCAATATATATAATGTTTTAAGAAATTCAACGTGCTATCTAATTAATTTAGTTAAAATTTTTGTCCCACTATTTTTAGGAGTAGAAAGTTCAAGAAGTTTATAAGAACGAAAGTAGGACTAGAATTTGAGTGCTAAGGGCTTGTTTGATGATTGTTGTAAAGTGATGGATTGGATTGGGGAGCAGTGGGCCTCTTAAGTCATGTTTGGTTCGAGTTTTTTTATTGGGACTGGTATGCTAATGGGATTATGAATCCCACAAAAGCTTAGGATTTAGAAACCTTGTTGAAGCTGGTATTACCAATCCAACATAAAATTACAATACTACCCTTAATTTCTTATGTTAGTACCAAAACTGCCCTTCTAAATAAATTAATCCCCTTGATAAATTCATCTCTTCTCTATTTATTTATTTAAAAAGAAAAAATATTTATTTATTTACTTAAGAAGAGAAAAGATTGTTTTATTATTTATTTAATACAAATATAAAACTAGAAAGTAATAAATTATTAGTTCTAATTTACTTATTAACTTATTAGTTCTAATTTATTTAATCCAAGAAGTGAATTTAAAAAATTAAGAAAATTAATAAAAAATAAAAAATATTAAAATAAATAACATAAAATTTAACTTATTAGCTAATTTAAGTTTATTTTAAAATAAATTAACTTAGTAGCTAATATAAAAAACTAAAATATATTTATTAATTTTTTAGTGCATGAGTAATATTGAAAATTCATAAATTTAAATCAATCACACACTATTTAATCACACCCAAATCAAACATAAGTTTTATAATTCATTACTTAATCTTACTCAAATAAAAAAAAAAGAAAAAAAACTAATTCCACCCCATTCATAATTTCACCTCATTATCAATCTTATTCCACATAATTTTTAATTCTAACTCATTATTAATCTTACGATTATTAAACAAAGCCTCCGAGTACCATGCTTTGTAAATGACTAGTAATTACTTGTGTCTAAAGGCACTTTGGACATTATTTAATTATAAAATTAATTTAGGTAAGAAATAATTTTTTTTAGTTAATAAGGCAGATATTTAAAATATTTTCATTAAGCATACACTTAATTTATACTAAAAGTAACGAAATAGGTGATTTGCATATATATTAAATATATATTTAATCAAAACTAAAAGAGAATTTTGAATTTGAAATAAAAGAAAGAAAAAATATTGAACTTGAAATTAAAAGTGTGAAAAAAAATTTAAATTACAAACAAAGAGAGAGAGAGAGAGAGAGAGAGAGAGATAATAGTACCATATAGAATACCTATCAATATCAACACCCTTTTCATTTGTATTATAAATAAATGATCGAGTATTGACCCAACTCCCAAGTGTAAGTTCGGGTTTAGGTGGGTTATAAACAAGACTTTTGGTTGGTTTTGACTCACTGGCCGGTCACGGACGCCATATATGAAAATAGGTTGTGACGGAGTCGATTGTACCACATGCGTCCAGATTATTTCAACCCATATAACGATCATTGTAATTTGATCGAATAGATACTTCTAGATTTTAAATTGCATGCTTCAGGCATTTGATATCCTTTGAAAATTTTCATATAAATATCAATATCAAGAGATTCATATAAATATGCTGTAATTACATCCATTAGATGCATATCCAAACTTTCTGTAACCACCAAGCCAATTAAAAATCTAAATGTAATTGCATCCATGACAAGTGAATACGTTTTCTCGTAATTAATACCAGGTCTTTGTGAGAAACCTTGTGCAACCAATCGTGCTTTGTATCTTACAATTTTATGCTTCTCATTTCGTTTTCGTACAAATACCCATTTATATCCAACTGGTTGTATTCCTTCAGGGGCTTGGACTACAGGTCTAAATACTTCATGTTTTGTTAGAGCATTTAGTTATGCCTGAATTGCATCTTTCCATAAAGGCCATTTCTACGTCGACATTCTTCGATGGTTTGTGATTCATTTTCATCATTACTTTCGGTAATGTCAAGAGAGACTTTAAATGAGAATACTTTGTCAACAACCATTTTATTTCTACATCAAATTTCTCCTATTCTTATGTAATGTATTGAGATTTCATTATTTTCAGGTACTTGTTCCTCTTCAGGAGAAAAATCATTTCTAACTTTCTCTTTAAGAGGTTCCACTTCTAGGGTTGTTTGTTTTGGGAATTTCGCCTCTCCAGGGGTACTAGTAAGTACAACTTCTTTAGGAGTACTAACTTTTTTGCCTTGAATTATCTTCTTTCAGAGAACTTTATCTTTGGCTCTGACAGGTATTCCATGCTTCTGGTGTGCTTTAAACTCATTTATTGCTATATCACTCGATTTAGGAATATCAATTCTTGCTTGAGCGTTAGCAGCTAATATATGAGATTTTATTATTCTCTTTATGTCAGTAAATGCATCTGACAATTGATTTGTAATACTTTACAAATGAATAATTCTTTAAACTTCTACTTCACATTTATTAGTACGTGGATCAAGATGCAATAGCATTAGAGCATTCTAAGTGATTTCAAGTTGAGTTTCAAGCTGTGATTTTTCTTTTCCTAATGATGAAAAAATTGACTCATCAAAATGACAATCATCAAAACGTGCTTTAAAGACATCACCGGTAAGTGGTTCTAAATACCTAATAATGGAGAGAGAATCAAAATCCAGATAAATCCCAAGTCGACGTTGGGAACCCATTTTAGTGCGCTAAGGGGGTGAAATAGGAATATAAACAATATAACCAAAAATTCTTATATGATTAATATTTGATTTTTGACCAAGTACAAACTGTAATAGCAAGTACTTATGATATGCGGTTGGCCTAATGTTAATTAGAGATGTCGCATGTAGTATGGCATATCACTAAGTAAAAATAGGTAATTTTGTCCTTATAAGTAAAGATCGAGCAATTAGCTGAAATCTTTTAATGAAAGATTCGGCTAAATCATTCCGAGTATGAGTGTGTGCAATAGAATACTCAACATCAATCCCAATGAACATGCAATAGTCATTAAATGATTGTGATGTAAACTCACAAGCATTATCTAGACGAATTGTCTTAATTGGATAATTTGAAAATTGTGCTCATAATCGAATTATTTGAGCAAGCAATTTAGTAAACACAATATTTCGAGTAGAGAGTAAACAAACATGTGACCATCTAGTTTATGCATCTATTAGAACCATGAAATAACAAAATAGACCACATGAAGGATGTATAGGACCACAAATGTCTCCTTGAATTCTTTGTAAAAAGGTTGGGAATTCAACAATTACTTTTGAGGGTGAAGGTCTAATAATAATTTTTCCTTGTGAACATGCAGCACATGGATAATCACTTGGTAAAAGAATCTTATGGTCTTTTAGTGGATGCCCATGTGAATTTTCAATAATTTGGCGCATCATTATTGATCCAGGATGCCCAATACGATCATGTCATAGCATAAATAATTTTAAATCGGTGCACTTCTAGTGCATCACAACATGTGATTCAATTAATCTTATTGTGATATAACATAATCCAGAAAAAAAAGGCAAGAAGTTTTTCTAATAATAGTTTCTGACCAGAAATAGTACAAGTAATACAAAGATATTCTATTTTATCTTCATCTATGGTTTCAATATGATAACCACTATGACGTAAATCTTTAAAACGTAACAGATTTTTTCTAGATCGGATAGAATATAATGCGTCGTCATTACAAAGTTTTGTACCCTTTTGGTAATATAATATTAGCTCTTCTAGAGCCTTCAATTAATTTTGTAGATCTTGATATTGTATAGACATTAGCTTTTATCAATATTAATTTTGTAAAATATTTTTTATCACTAAGAATAGTGTGCGTTGTTGCACTGTCTGCTAGATAAATATCTCCATCAATTGTATTATTTAAATTGGATAATGTATCAAGATCCATGATTCTTCACATAAAAAAATTGTACAAAATAAGATAATGTATATCACAATTAAATTATAAATATTTATTACAAATATAAATATAAAATAGCGACAATATTAATCGGTGTGGACATTTTCATCACCAATTAAATGATCAATTTTTTCATTTGGATTTTCAAAGAAATCAGAAACATCAAGATGGGTTATGTCAATAGGATTGTCATGGTCCGTAAAATGTGTTTCCATTTCTTTTCCTTTGTCTTTAATTGATGCTTGGTAAAGATCCACCAAATGCTTCGTACGACAAGTACGTGACCAATGTCTTTTCATGCCACATCTATAGCAAACATTTTTACAAATCTTGAGGGGCTTATTAAGCAAGTTCTTTCCATTTTCTTTTGATCATTCAGGATTGTTCCACTTTCGGTAGAACGACTTATTTGCTGATTTCTGAATATAGCTTCCACGGTTGTGGTTATTACTTCTACTACGTCCATATCCACGACCTCGTCCACGGTTACAATATAAAATTTTATTCATTTCAAAGAATGGTATATTAAATGATATACCATTTGCTTTAGGAAATGGTATAGATCCAGTTGGACGTGATTGGTGATTTTTCATTAAAAGCTCATTATTTTATTCGGCCACGAGAAGACAAGAAATCAGTTCAGAGTATTTTTTAAAATAAAACTCTCTATATTGCTGCTACAAGAGCAAATTAGAGGCGTGAAATGTAGAGTAGATTTTTTCGAATATATCTTTTTCAAAAAAAAAATTCTCCACATAATTTTAGTCGTGAAACAATTTTAACTAAAGTAGAATTATGTTCACTAACTGATTTAAAGTCTTGTAATCTTAAGTGCAACCATTCATAACGAGTTTTTTGTAGGATTACGGTCTTCTAGTGCTCGTATCTCTCCTTTAAGTTATTACACAAAATAAGTAAATTTTTTACTGTAAGATATTCAGTTTTTAATTGCTCCTAGAGATGATGGCGTATAAAAATCATTGACTTTGCGCGATCCTGCAGAGATGCGTCATTTTTATCTTTTATTGTTTCTCAAAAATTCATGGCATCAAGGTAGATCTCAACATCAAGGATCCAAGACAAATAATTTTTTCCAAAATATCGAGAGCCACAAATTTCAATTTTGAGATATTCGACATTATCTAAAACAAAAACGATAAAGACAAATGAAATTAAATTTGTTATGTACTTTAGAATAAAAAAAAATATTGTATGCGTTATAATATATAAAAAAATCAAGTATGTATATTTTGAGTAATATTTCTCTCTTTTTGTTTTTTTTTATCCTATGCATATACTATGTGATAGACAAAATATTTTATTTGAATCATTTTAAAAATAAACTTAATTGTTAAATATTACTCACTTAATACATATGTAGTAAGTGCATATTATGACTAATATATAAATATTGAATGCAAAATTTTTTATCTTATTCGGTGCTGCAAAGACGAATTTTTTCCTTCTAATTGGCTAGAGCTTCATGCTAATAATGTGTTGTAAAAATAATAAACTGAAAAAATTTTAAACTAGTAAATAAATGCATAACATAAATATGTAAAAATAACTAGTTCTTCGGGAACAGTTATATCATAGATCTTCAGGATCATCTATATTTATTTCTCTTTTAAGTTTCTTCTTTTTTTCCATCTATTACATTGCAGAGTATTCTTGCTTTTATACGTAAAAGAAAATTGGCATATTAATGAAGACCATTAATATGGTCATTCATTACGCATTTAGTTTCATAACACAAATACTATAATTTAAAAATAAAATATATAAGCATATCAGATATTTTAACAAACAGTTTAAAAAAAAACTACCATGAATAAATTATCTCAAAGAACCTCTTTGAGATAATTGCTTATTTATTTATTTGATATTGTTTATTTTTGTCTTTAGTCAAAATATTATATTTTTTATTATTTAGTTAAATTATTATAATTTTAGACTACTCTCATCGAGACGAGCTGAAAAAATAAATTTTTTTAATCAAAATATTTAAAAAAATCAAAAAAGACAAAAATAAATTAAAATAAACCAATAATCTAAATTTTATATTGCTTATTTTTGTCTTTTGTGGATTTTTTTAATCTTTTGGTTAAATTTTTTTACTTTTTAAATTTATTTCATCAAGACGATTCGAAAAAATAAAAAAAAATAGTTAAAAGATGAATGAAGTTCAAAAAATACAAAAATAAACAAAATTCTTGACAGTTAAGTCAATATAACATTTTCTCCCTTCCTATTTTCTTTTTAAAAAAAGAAAATAAACTTTTTAAAAATTAAAGTTTGTTTAGACATCCAGCTTCGAGCAAAAAACTTGGATCAAGACTGAGATTACCTGTTACTTCCCCTAAAAAAAGCATGGCGGAAAATAAGAAAACAATCCCCATGTTTTCATCTACAATTCTACATATATATATATATACGCACTGGGCTCATCATATACACAGACACGGATAGAAATGAATGCCTGAATCTCTGTCTGTCTCTCTATGCTGTTATAAAGCTTCAGAACTCTCTCTCTCTCTCTCTCTCTCTCCAACTTTATCAATTAACTTATCAAATTAACGATGAACCCTTCGACGACGTCAAAGAACAAAAAGCAGCAGACACAGCAGGAAACAACAGCAGCAGCAGCAGCAGCAGCAGAAGGGGGAGGAAGCAGGTTTCTGGGCGTGCGACGGAGGCCTTGGGGAAGATATGCAGCAGAGATAAGAGACCCGTCCACCAAAGAAAGGCATTGGCTCGGAACCTTCGACACTGCCGAGGAAGCAGCCCTCGCCTATGACAGAGCCGCCCGCTCCATGCGAGGCCTTCGCGCTCGCACCAACTTCGTCTACTCTGACATGCCTCCTGCCTCATCTGTCACCTCCATCATCTCCCCCGACGACTCCAACCACCACCACTACCACCCTCCTCCTCCTCACCCTGTTCATCATCACTCCTCCTCTGCCATTTTCCACGTTCTTCATCCTCCTCCACCCTCCCAACCCGACCCTTCAGCTCATCATCATCAGCTTTTCTCTACTCCGGAAACCCAATGCCATTTCTACGGTGAGTTGTCGCCAATGTCTGCCGGGAGTGATTGGGCTTCTTCGGGACAGGGTGTTTATCATCATTACCAGCAGCAGCAGCAGCAGCAACAGCAAACACAACTGCAACCTCAACCGCAACCGCAACCGCAACCGCTCCTTGAGAGTGGCAGCGGCGGCTGGTCCCACCAATTCTATGATGGGTCGTCGCCGTCGGAGCTCCCTCCTTTTCCTGCTGAAGTTTCAGGCAATTCGGAGATGGGAGATTTGGGATGTGGTGGGAGTCGCGGGGGCAGCCTGCTTGGGTTGCAGGGGCAGATATCGATGGCATCCAAGCATGAACCCGATGAAACCGGACCCTACCCGGGATTCGATTCGACCAAGTACGTACACAGCCCACTTTTTGGTCAGATGCCACCGGTTTCTGATGCAGATGGTTTTGAGCATTTGGACTTGAGTGCTTCAACTTATTTCCGTTGATCCAACCGCCAGAGGGCAATATATATATATATATCAAGATATGTATTAAATGCTTGAACTTAAAGTGTGTCTGCTTTTGTTTTTCTTATTAAAAAAAAGAAAAAAAAAACGTTACTAATCATTTGTAACTGGGGGATGTTGCCTGATCGCGGGAAGGGCGAGTTTTTCGACTGACTGTTTTTAGCACTCTTTTGTCAATCCGACTTAAAAGCCACCTTTTTAGTTACTTTAATTTTTGGCTTAAAGTTTAAAAAATTAAAAAATTAAAAAATTAAAAAATTTTATTTTTTAACCTACAACTTTTATCCTATTAGCTTTTTAGCTTTATTGATAATAATTCTTAATTTTATCTTTTGACTTTTTAACTTTTTAGTTTTTTTGTTTGAAAAATTCTCATTTAGGTTGAATGACAATTTTAAAATTTCACATTTGATTTATTTGGCTTTTTAGTGGCTTAAAAGTCACTAACTTTCCAACCAAATAAACTTTTTAACTTTTTGACTTAAAATGATTTAAAACCAAAAATCCAATTTAAAGCCAAGTTGTGTCAAACGAACACTTAATCAACTTCTAGTGCTAGTTGTTTTTCCTCTTTTTTTTCACCTTCCAAGTAACTTTATTTAGACGTTTGGTTAAATGACACAAATAGAGACGAAAGTTAGAGGATGCATAACTACTATTAGAAAATTTAGAGTTTTGCTACATGCACATCCACTAACTATACATTTGTACACACTTTTCTTATATAGGATGGGTGCTATACAATTGTGAAACTCACTCCATGTGAGAGATGTATGTTCGGATCTGTGTTTGAATTTAATTCCCTCTTTATATAGTTGTGCAATAAGTACGAGAAATTATTTTTGAAGTCATATAAGTTCTTGTTGAATTGTAACTTGATTTGGGCTAATCCATACGCAAAGCTCAAATAAAATGTCTAAAGTATTTAAAAAATTTGTATCTAGATAGTCCATACTCTAGAATATTCTCTTTAAAAATCTTCTAAAATATGTTTGTGTAAAATAATGTAATTTATGAAGATTAGATGGTAGATGGTAGGTGGCAGGAAGTAGTTGAAAAATGTAATAAATGTTACTCTATAATAACTCATGGACAAGTATAAAGGAGGATGAAATCAAGTCATTTTGTACAAGCAAAAATTTGAGAAGTTTAATACAAAGAAGTCTTCTATCCACCTCTCCTGCCTCTAACCTTCCTCCCCTCTTAAGTTTGATCGCACCAAAATCAAAGACCTCATCTTCCAACAATTTTATATTTTTTTAATTCGTTATTTTATTCATCAATTTTACTCAAAACTAGTACATGTAAATAAGTTATGTTGAATATTAAAATTACATATGAGATGATTGATATGAAATGAATAGGGAAATTGTAGAGATACTTGTTAGAATTAATCAAAATAGACAATCTTACCTACAAGCCACAGAAGTACACGCACGAGCTACGAAAGAACAGAAAACGAACAAGAAAACAACTACAGAAAAAAAGACACACAGATTTACGTGGTTTGACAAGTTGTGTCTACGTCAACAGGCTCATATTTTTTACTATAATATTTGAGAGAATGCAAGAATAATATTTTAGGGCAAAGCAATATGTGAAAATTAGGTCAAAATTTAGAACATCCACAATCTTAGCGACTTAAATAACACAATCCCAACCGATTGATCCATCGGTCACTATATTATTTTAACCGCTTGCAGTATTGTTGCAGACTAATCGATCCGTCCTCAAATCGGTTAATCTATTATTAATTCTGATCAATCTATTTTAGGTAGCTCGTAGTATTTTTGAAGACCGATCGATCGGTCTATCTATCACATTAATAGATTTTCTTCACTTTCTCAACAATACTTTTTGTCACAATCCAATTTTACAAACGGTAACCGTAACCAATCAGTGAGTCAAAACTCACTCAAAGCCTGCTTATTCAGTTAGTTTAGAAATTTTCTAAAACACCAGGAAATTTTTTTGAAAAAAAAGGTTATGTGAAAGCATAGAATCTTATAAACATATCTAGAGCCGATTCTAGTGCCATGAACTACATTAATATTACAATGGAAAATTACATGCAGAATATTTACAAACATTAACATCCCGAGCATAATTATATGTCTCGACAATCAAAACAAAATAAAATAAAGATTTCTTCCCTTCGAGCTGTCCTAAACTTATTTTATCCTAAAATAGCATAACAACAATTGTATAAGCAATAAGCTCGTGTAAGTGCACATATATCAAGACTATAGGTTTGTCATGGAACATCAATTCTAAATCAAAGATTGTATAATATTGAATCATTTCATCAAGCTATTTTATCCAAGGCAATAACATTTTTTTCATAAACAAGTTCTAAGCATTAAACCCATAGTAATTATATTTTCCATAAGCAGGTTCCAGGCATTAAGCCCTACGTATAATGATAAGCTCATGGTTATATTAGAATTACATAGGGAGCGACTCTACAACCTTTTTCGTTATGATGTCAATAACCAACAATCTTCTTGTAGTGTTTCCATCATTATTTGCCTTGCTGTTCTTCACCCCTAACGACTGAACAAACACCATTTGAGCTATCATTATATATATAAATATTCATAATTTTTACACCACTCGGGCTATCATCATATATAATTTTTAAATAGGGTATTTATGCTTTTCTAAAGGAAATATACTCATTTTTTTCACAGATATATCTATGGCATGAATGTTATATAGAAATTATCATTTCATGTAAAATCATAAAAATTTTCTTTTAAACAAAAATAGAAAAATTCAAGTAACCAGGATGTATGTGACTCACCAGATTTAACAAGAACTCATTCAATCAAACTTCCTCTGAGATTCCCAAATCTAGATAATAATATATAAGGAAACAATAATTTAGCTATGATTTTATATTCTAAAGGTTGTACCATTATTATCCTATCTTTATACATTCTCTTTATACGATTATGTATTTCAAAATAAAAATATTGTATTATTCTTAACAATCATTATTAAGTGTAGAATCATCACGTTATATCACTTTTAATATTCAACAATTTAGAATTAAAACAATGGGTGACTTTTATTATTCTACAACATAAAATAGCATTTATTGTTTTATAATTATCTAAAATTAGTGTGTGTGTGTTATATATATATATATATATATATAGGATGGTAACATAGATTTTTGTATTTAAAAATCAACCTAGTTTAGTTACGTAGTAACTAGTTTCTCAATTTTTTGTTATCCTAACATTATTTTAAATTTTCATGTATATTAAATGAAATACTCTTTGTGCCAATTTTTGTTTCTCATGTAAAATAAGTTACATACAGATTCATGCAAAGAGGGGAGCTGGCAGAGAGGCGTGGGAAGAAGAGAAAGGAAGAGAGAAAGAGAGAGAGAGAGAGGATTATTTAGTTTTTTTGTCCAACTTCAGACTCTTCGTTCGGACAATTTGGACGTCAGAATTGGCGGCGTTCGACAGCCATGCGAAAATGGTCGTGAGTGGTTCTATACTAGTTTCAGCGGCAAAAACGATGGACTATGGTGGTGGTTACGGGTAGCCAAAAGTGTTGAGTTAAAAGTGAAGAAAAACAAGTTTTATGATAGACCGACTGATCGGTGATGAGACCGACTGATCGATGGTGTCTGCAAGCGAGAAACCGATAGTAGTGAAAGATTCGTCTTTAGACCGATCGATCCGTTTATACGAGGATTGCCTGTTATAAATTGCTAGGATTACAGCAGTCGCATAAGTTGTGTTATTTTTCTTCTAATATTTTGTATTCCTCTTCCAAGAACTCTTCTTCCCTTGTAACCTTCAATCATAATAGTGAAGTGTGTGATCCCGTGGACGTAAGCATAACTTGTCGAACCACGTAAACCTTGTGTTTGTGTGTGATTGACTCTCTTTCTCCCTTCTTCATTATTATTTTGTGATTTATGTGATCATTGTTGATCTTGGACGGAATTAGTGATCGCATTCTAATCCCCAACAACTGGTATCAAAGCTCCGGGTTAGGAAGTTGACGAACACACATGGCAGAAGAAGGTAGATCGACAGGAATCGAGAAGTTCAATGGTTCAGACTTCGATTATTGAAGGATGCAGTTAGAAGACTATCTGTATGTAAAGAAGCTACACTTGTCGCTCTTGGGATCCAAACTAGAGGGCATGAAGGATGAGGATTGGGCATTATTTGACAGGCAGGTGTTAGGGGTTATTCGATTGACGTTGTCCTGGTCAGTGGCGCACAATGTAATCAAGAAAAAGATTACAGTAGACATGATGGCGGCACTATTAAGCATGTATGAGATGCTGTTAGCGAACAATAAGGTACATCTTATGAAAAAGTTATTCAATCTTAAGATGGCTGAGGATACGCCCGTTGCACAACACCTTAATGAGTTTAATACCATCACGAATTAGTTATCTTCAATAGATATTATCTTTGATGATGAAGTTAGGGCTTTGATCGTATTAGCCTCGTTACCAAATAGTTGGGAGGCTATGAGAACAGCAGTAAGTAATTCTGTTGGAAAAAATAAATCGAAGTATGATGATGTCAGGGATCTAATATTGAGCGAGGAGGTTCGTAGAATTGATTCAGGAGAGGTATTTAATTTTGGGTCGAATACCATTACGGCATTAAATGTTGAAGTACGAGGTAAAAGTAATGACAGAAATTAGAACAGGGGCAAGTCTAAGTCCAAAAGAGGCAGAAGCAAGCCTAGGTTGGGACGGTAGGCAGAATGCTGGGATTGTGTCAAGACTGGCCATATCAAGAAGAACTATAGCAGCAAAAGAAGAAATGACGGTGAGTCAGCCAATGTTGTGACAGAGAATATCCATGATGCCTTGCTCCTATCGGTTGATAGCCCTATTGATTCTTGGGTGTTGGATTCAGGAGTATCCTTTCACACGACGGCTCACCAGGAGATTATGGAAATTTATATTGCCGATGACTTCAGCAAGGTATATTTGGTAGACGAAGAGGCTTTATACATCGTAGGTACAGGTGATGTCAGAATCAGAGTGCCAAACGAGTCAGTGTGGAAGATACAGAAGGTATGACACGTACCTAAACTGATGAGAAATTTAATTTCAGTTAGACAATTAAATGTTGAAGGTCATTCAGTGACCTTTGTTGGTGGCACGTGAAAAGTCACCAAAGGAGCTATGGTAATGGCTCGAAGAACAAATACAGGTACCATGTACATGACTACTATTACAAGGGATACATTGGCATTGGCAGATAATGGTTCAAACACGAGCTTATGTCATCAGAGGCTGGGGCACTTGAGCGAGAATGGGATAAAAATTCTGCAATCGAAGGGCAAATTACTGGGTTTGAAGTTTATGAAATTTAATTTGTGTGAGGGTTGCATCTTCAGAAAGCAGAGGAAGGTCAGCTTTCTAAAAGACAATAGGAGACCAAAGCTAGACAGGCTAGAGTTGGTACACACATATCTGTGGGGTCCTTCCCTAGTTGCATATCTTGGAGGCTCGCTGTATTATGTGGCATTCATTGACGACTCCAGCAGGAAGGTATGAGTCTATTTTATAAAGCACAAGTCTGATGTGTTTGAAACTTTTAAGAAGTTGAAGGCCCTAGTTGAGACTGAGACCAAATTAAAGCTGAAGTGTCTGAGGTCAGACAATGGAGGTGAATACACAAATGGGAGATTTAGGGATTTTTGCGCAGCTAGTGGAATCAGGTGGGAGAAGACCATTTCAGGAACGCCACAACAGAATGGCGTGGCTGAGCGGATGAACCGGACACTAAATGAGAGAGCCAAAAGCATGAGACTGCATTCTGGGCTACCCGACTGCATTTGGACTGATGTAGTGAACACAGCAACCTACCTTCTGAATCGGGGACCATCAGTACCATTGGGATTCAAAATTCTAGAAGTGGTATGGAGCAGAAAAGTGGTTAACTTTTCTTTATAAAAGTCTTTAGTTGCACGTCATATGTTCATGTTGATTCTGATGCTAGAAGTAAGTTGCAACCAAAGTCTAGAAAATGTTATTTCATTGGTTATGGAGATGATGGGTTTGGCTACTGATTTTAGGATGACAAAAATTAGAAGATCATCAGAAATAGGAATGTGATTTTTAATGAACTGGTGCTGTACAACGACAGGTCAAAGGCAGAGTCAGACACTGCATTGCTAGAGACAAAAAAATCCAAGTTCATTAACTTGGATGGCATTTCTGAGGAAGCCAAATAGAATGGAGATGAGAAAGGTAAGGAGAAAGTAAACCCACAAGTGTAACACAGTATGCCAGTGACAGCTGTCAGGAGGTCTTCTAGAAGCATCAGACCGCCACAGCAGTTTTCACCGTCCCTGTTCTACATTCTGCTCACTGACAGTGGTGAGTCAGAAAGTTATGCAGAAGCCTTGCAGACCGAGAGTTCGATGAAGTGGGAGTCAACAATGAAAGATGAGATGGATTCCCTGCTGACAAACTATACATGGGAGCTGACTAGATTGCTAGCTGAAAATAAGGCTTTACACAATAAGTGGGTATACAGAGTGAAGGAAGAACATGATGACAGCAAGGGCTACAAGACAAGGTTGGTTGTCAAGGGATTTTAGCAGAAGGAAGGAGTTGATTTCACTGAAATCTTCTCCCCGATTGTGAAGTTGACAACTATCAGAACAATGTTGGGAATTGTAGCTACAGAGAATCTATTTTTGGAGCAATTGGATGTCAAGACTGCGTTCTTTCACGGTGAATTGGAAAAAGATATCTACATGAGCCAGCCTGAGGGATTTGTAGTGAAAGGCTAGGAAGACATGGTCTGCAAATTGAAGAAGAGCTTGTATGGTTTGAAACAAGCTCCAATGCAGTAGTACAAGAAGTTTAATAGCTTCATGCAGAGTATCGAATTTACCAGGCTGGAGGCATATCATTGTTGTTATATCAAGAGTTTTGACAGCTTATATATCATTTTACTGTTGTACGTAGATGATATGCTCATTATCGTGCCTTGCATCGAGGAGATTAATAAACTGAAGAAGCAATTGTCAAAGCAATTTGCTATGAAGGATTTGAGAGCTGCCAAGCAAATTCTTAGGATGAGAATAGTCAGAGACAGAGCCACAGGGACCGTGGGACTATCTCAAGCAGAGTTTGAGAAGAAGATACTGAACAGGTTTAACATGGATGGTGCAAAACCTGTTAGTACACCTTTAACTATCCATTTTAGGCTAACAAAGGATCAATCTCGAGATCAAAATAGGAGCAGGAGCACATGAGTAAAGTCCCATATGCATCGGCTATTGGTAGCCTGATGTATGCTATGGTCTGTACCAGACCAAATATCGCACATGCAGTGGGATAGTCAGCAGATACATGAGTAATCTAGGGAAGCAGCATTGGGATGCTGTTAAATGGATTCTGAGATATTTGAAGGGGACTACAAATAAGTCCTTGTGTTTCATGAGGATAGGACTGAAGCTGCAGGGCTAAGTAGATGCCGACTTAGCCGGTGATATTGACAGTGAGAAGAGCACCACCGGATTTATCTACACCCAAGGTGGCATAGCAGTGAGTTAGGCCTCAAAGTTGCAGAAGGTCGTAGCTCTTTCTACGACAGAGGCAGAGTATATTGCTGTGATAGAGGCTAGAAATGAGATAGTGTGGTTACAGGGTTTCATGGATGAGTTGGGTAAGAAAGTTGACAGAGGGACGCTCTACAGTGACAGTCAGAGTGCCATATTTCTTACCAAGAACCCGGCATTCCACTTCAGGACGAAGCACATACAGCTGTAGTATCACTTCATTCACTTCTTGCTGGACAACGATCAGTTGCATCTTGAGAAGATTAGTGGAGCGAAAGATCCAACCGACATACTGACTAAAGGGGTCAACATTGACAAACTGAAGCTTCAGTTGGTCTTCAGGGTTAGAAGACGGAAGGTTAGATCACACCAGTTTGATCGGTTATGTTGATGGTTTCAAGGTGTTAGTAAGTTTGATGGGATATCTTAAGGCTTAGAGTGGTTTTACTTCAAGTGGGAGAATTTGTTGAGTTGAATGTGAAGAAAAACTAATTTTATGATAGACCGATCGATCGGTGGTGAGACCGATTGATCGGCGGTGTCTACAGGTGAGAAACTGAGAGTAGTAAAAGATTTGTCTTTAGACTGATCGATTCGTCTATGCGAGGATAGCCTGTTATAAGTTGCTAGGGTTGCAGCAGCCGCATAAGTTGTGTTATTTTTCTTCTGATATTTTGTATTCATCTTCCAAGAACTCTTCTTTCCTTGTAACCTTCAATCATAATAGTAAAGTGTGAGATCCTGTGAATGTAGGCACAACTTGTCGAACCACGTAAACCTTATGTTTGTGTGTGATTGACTCTCTTTCTCCCTTTTTCGTTATAATTCCGTGGTTTGTGTGATCGTTGTTGATCTTGGGGAGGATTAGTGATCGCGTTCTAATCCCCAACAAAAAGTTACTTGGGGAAATCATTTTCTAAAATATTTTAAAGAGGAGAATTTGTTAGACGATGGTTTTGGGTGGCCATAATGGGTCGTGGCAGTGTTGTGGAGGTTCTATGGTGGCGTGGGGCAGCGTGAAGGTGGTGGTGACCAGTGGCTAGTGGTGGTTCATGGTGGTGGTGGTAGTGTTTGGATGTTGGGGAGAGGTGGTGGTGGCAGCTCGAGTCGGTGGCGGTGGTCTCAGATGGCGATATATGGTGGATTAGTGGTGGTTGGTGGTGGTTTTCGGTGGGTGGTCGTGAGGTTTGGTGGTTTTCGGTGGGTGGTTGGTGGTGGTTCTCATATGGCAATATATGGTGGAGCTCAAATAAGAAACGCGATCTAAGATCCTTTCTCAATTTTGACATAGTTCTTTGCATAGTCCTTATTTTAAAAAAAATTTAAAATAAAACTTATAATAATTTCTTAACTTTTAACCAAAATGAATTAATAACGAAATTTTTCAACAACAAATACATGTTGTAAATAAAATATCATACGAGTAAATGTAAAAAAATTCCCTCAGAAAGAAAGATAGCCTTAAATGCTCACTAAGGGTTAAGTCTCCATCTTTTTATTTTTCAAATTATTCTCACTATCAATATTCATTAGCATGAACACCAATTAAGCTGCTAAGTGCGCAGTGCATAAAAGCAAAGTGTATAAGTTCATGATCTATTTTTTATAAAAATTTTAGCAACCCAAAAATCATATACCTTTACTTATTTGGGGTACAGGATTCACAATTCAAATTTAAATTTCTCAAAAATACAGACACAAAATATATATTATAGGGTAAATTACATTTATCTCCCTTGAGGTTAATTGAAAATAC
Organism: Heliamphora pulchella; assembly: GCA_032270985.1. Classification (NCBI taxonomy): domain Eukaryota; kingdom Viridiplantae; phylum Streptophyta; class Magnoliopsida; order Ericales; family Sarraceniaceae; genus Heliamphora; species Heliamphora pulchella. Next base: position 18,978 of record JAULJZ010221752.1, read on the forward strand.
AAGGACCTCCCATGAGGTCTCTAAAATGACACTAACGTCTCTTCTGTTTCACATTTGTATTACACATGCCTCTTTCTGTCAGTTAACCGTTACAAAACTTGACGAAAATTGCAAACATCAACAAGTCCTTCAACTTACAAAAAAGAGGAAAAGAAAAGTGGAGGTCATTACTTGGGCCCAGTCTCATCTTCATGTTCTTCATTTTCAGCAGAGAAGGCTAGGTCTTTAAAGGGCTGGCAACCCAAGACTTCACCTCGGTGAAGCCACCAACCCAGTACTCGGTTAGCTCCAAGCGGTAATCATCAGAAACCTTGAACTTCTCGATTGCTTCCTGCTTAGCCCTTCCCAGCTTTTCTTTAAAATCAGCTTCCTGAGCTCTCTTCTTAACAAGCTTCTTCCTCGCCTCAGTCTGGCCTCCACTTCAACTTGACGTTCCTTAGTTTGGGAAGCAATTACCCAAGCCATCTCTAGCTCTTTCTTATTCCATGTATGCTTGGTCTAGAGGTGACGAAAGTCTTCATTAAGTTTAAATCACTCCTCTTCCAGTAAGGCTACGACAGAGTGCTCTGTTTGCAGTAGTTATTCTTAGTGGTGACACCGTTGAGCCATCTGGATAGACTAAACACAAACCCAAAAAAAGAAAAGGATGGACTATAAGAGACAGTACAAGTATGGAAAAATAAAGACCAAAATAAAATTAAAGACTTTACTCGTATAAGGTCGAGGAAAAGATCCTCGGCCAGAGGAGCTATGGGAAGTAAAGAGTAGGCCTCGACATAAGTTCCCACGAATTGGAACACCTTAACCCAAGTGACATCGAAGTCGTTCATGATGTCTCCAGCCGAGAGGGAGAGAGTCTTGGTGAAGAGGAGACTAGTAAAGCAGGAACCGAGGGTACCGAGCTGATTGGGGTCAGTGTGAGAATTTGATCGGCCTCAGTAGCTTGATGCTTGAGGATAGGTACCTTCTCAGGTTAGTGCTCAATCGGTCCCAAACATTCATTAGCAGGGCTTTGTTAGGCCTTTTCAACATCACTGAAAAAGGAAAAAGAGAGAGAAATATCAGTATGGGAAAAAGTAAATGCAAGAAGGAAAGAAAAGAAAAAGAAGGGAATAGTATTCACGAGAAATGTAGGAATCGAAAAGGTAGGTGCTCAACCTTTCAGGGGTCACCAGGTAGCTAAAAGACCTATTGGGGAAGTCCTAAGCGATCTTGACCCTATCCTTAGCTAGTTCATCGATCAAAGGCTCAGCATAGATGTCTTTGGTATAGGGGGAGCACTATAAAAAAATTAAATTCGGGAGGAGTTGAAGCCTACCTTCTCGCAAGCTTGGAACTCTCAGCCTTCTCCAGAAACAAAGAAATACCTTTATTTCCAATGTTTATTAAAAGAGTGCATCCTTTTATGAGAGTTCGATCTTCGGACCGAGATTGAAAGAAATACTAGCCTGACTATTTTTCTTTTGGTTAGTAGCAGTGGAGAAATCCTTCACTAACAAGTGGTCTATGCAACTACTACATTCTTCCTAGAGGATGATCATGCCGATCAAAATCCTCCAAACATTAGGTAGCAGTTGATCGAGAGAGGTGTGAAGAGAAGATAAGAGTTACCCAATCAAATGGGGAAAAGGAGCCCAAGGCTAGAGGCAAAATCATGCTGATGTAAGCACACTTCACTCAAGGGAAAGAGAAAACCCTCTACAAAGGAGTAGGAACTCGGAGGGCGCTTAAGAAGGGAATTTTGTAGGTCTTCTTAAGACTCTTTAAGTCAGAAGCCAAAGTGAGGAAGGGAACATCCTAAGCAAAGAAAGGATTGTTGGGCCTTGATAGGGCTAGAGCTTGAGAGCCCGAACTGTCCCCATTCCTTCAAAGATGAGTTGAAATAGTAATAAAATCTTTTCAAAGTCAGTTTAGACTCTATGGACTGAGAGAATTACTCTATACCCCTTGATGGGGAAATTCATAACTCGGCCCAACAAGGTTCAAGCCCAATAGAGGGCATGACTTCAAGACAGGCCCTGGCATGGAACCATGATCCAACGGGCAGGGCTAAGCTTATCAGCCAGTGTAGCTGATCAACGTAATTGACCAGCAATGGCCGACCACCAGTCATGACACCGCGAGTATGGCATCGCGCATAGGATAGTTAGAGGATCTCTCAAGATTCGAGTATAACGGCCTTCACGTGGCCTGTTGGCCACGTGACACTTGCACCGTATAAAAGAACCTCAAACGGATAAGGAAGGTACGTTTTTCTAGAATGATTCGGTAACAATGTCTCTATACCTTGGAGCTCACTCTATCAAAAACTTAACTTAACTGTCGGAGAGGTCGCGTCGGAATCCCCTTTGGCACCCCCTCTAACGGTTGTCTATTTGTTTCAGGTCATTGGAATACCGTGAAGATCCATCCCTAGGTGGAGCACCAACATTTGGCGTCGTCTGTGGAAAACGAGTTCAACTCCGAGGAGTTGTGTGTTTTCTTTCTTTGGGGTGTTCTATCTTTTGGATGGTTCAAATGAGATCGATGGCGAAGGAGCAGAGTCGAGCACGATTGGATCCCAACTGTGGGGTACATAACGGCTCCCTCTAACCTAATCCCATGAAACAACAGTTCCAGAACCTTACTGAAGGGATCTTCCAATTGGTCTTGCAGAACAGAGAACTCTTGCAGCAGGTGAGGGAACAGAGTGAGGTCCCAAACACTCCCAAACTACCGCGGCGACGGCCGAGGGGGGGGAGTCGGAGGGGGAGCAGTGGGGCGATGGCCGTGTAAGTGTAGCTCGTGATCTACCACTTAGTGATGATGGCGTAAAGGAAGTGGTGAGTCAAATCAACTCAGCGGTTCCCCCCTTCTTAGGCGTCGAGGCCCAGATGCAGTCAAGGAAGTAGGGGATAATTTCGATGTCTCTATTGCTTGGAATGAGCAACTACGCGAAGTAAAGGCCTAGATTAATGATATGATGCAGGCCATTCGATCCAAACCCCCATCTACCTTGGATGATCTGATGCACAAAACGGAATCCGCATTTACCCGGCGATCATGGCGACTCCCCTGCCACCGAAATTTAAAATGCCCCAGATTGACCTCTTTGACAGCACGCCAGACCCTTTGGATCATCTAGATACTTATAAATCCATTTTGTATCTCCATGCTATTCCAGAAGAAGTTATGTATAGGGCATTCCCGACCACGTTAAGGGATCCAACCCGAATTTGGTTCTCTAAGCTGAAGCCGAATTCCATCGAATCATTCCCTCAACTGAGCAAGATGTTTGTAAGTCACTTCATCGGTGGGCAACGACACCGGAAGCCAGTAACCACCCTACTGAATATCAAACAAGTGAAGGGGGAGAGTCTCAGGGAATATGTTAATCGTTTCAATCATGAGGCACTCCAAGTAGATGAAGTAGATGACAAAGTGGCCCAAACAGCCTTCATGGGGGGCTCCTGCCGTCCCGTTTCCTCTTTTCCTTGTCTAAAACTCCCCCGGGAGATATGGCTAAGCTCATGATGAAGGCTCAGAAGCACATGAATGCAAAAGACGCGGTAAATGCAAGGCGTTCGAAGTCTCAGGAGCCACTACCAAAAGCGAAAAAGAGACTGAGAAAGCCCCATCAGCGGGGAAGTAAGAAGACATCTGATCAAATAGTACCTGGTACCACCACTACATGACCTTTAACGCTCCCCTAGAATAGGTCTTACTCAATATTAAGAGAGACCTGAATCTTCAATCGCCCGGTAAGTTGAAATCCCCCCAGCCACGAAGCGCTCCAAAACCAGATATTGTCATTTGCATAAAGATCATGGTCATGACACGAAAGATTGTTATGATTTGAAAGACCAAATAGAAAAACTAATCAAGCAGGGGAAGCTCGATCGTTTTCTGCCCGAGAAGTGCCCAAGAAGAGTAAGGGAACCTCGCAGACCAGAACATGAAGGCGCTCAACGGCATGATGAAGGACAAAACCCACCCCGTATGCAGATCAGGACGATCACAGAGGGATTCGCAGGAGGGGGCACCTCCCATTCAGCCTGCAAAACACATGTTAAAAGATTACAAGACGATTCTCGTCGTGCGCGCGAGTGAGATCCCTGAGGAGCGAAGAAAAACAAATAAAGTGGCCATCATTTTTTCTGACCAGGACTCTCTGAATGTTCAACAGCCTCACGACGACCCACTCGTTATCAGCTTATTAATCAGCAATCACACCGTGAGAAGAGTCCTGGTGGATAATGGGAGCTCTGCTAATATACTTTTTGTTAATGCATTTGATCAAATGAGGGTAGGAAGAGACAAGCTCCAACCCATGCTCTCACCCAAGGGGGACCAGGCATCAGCTAGGGAGTGTTATGTCACTTCGCTTAAGGAGCATACCTCCCAGGAAGCCTTGAGCATAGAAGCGATGGAGGTAAGGGAGGAACAGAACCTATAGAGGGTAGAACCAGCGGAGGAACTGAGGGACATACGCATAAACCCAAAGGATCAGCTTCGAACACTTAAGGTAGGGGCCCAACTGCCAGACCACCTGAGAACACTTCTAGAGATATTTCTCTCCTCCAACAAAGACGTGTTCGCATGGTCTAACAGTGACATGCCAGGGATTGACCTCGCAGTTATGGTCCATCGCTTGAACGTAGACCCGACCAAAAAGCCAATAAGGTAGAAGCAAAGAGTATTTGCCAAACAAAGGGAGAAAGCTATCCTTGAAGAGGTCAGCAAGCTAAAGTCCGCAGGCTTCATCAAGGAAATAGTATACCCCGACTAGCTGGCAAATGTGGTAATGGTCAAGAAATAGAATGGCAAATTGAGGATGTGCATAGACTTCACTGATATGAACAAAGCTTGCCCTAAGGATAGTTATCAACTCCTACAAATTGACCTCCTCGTAGATTCCACAATAGGGCACAAGCTCTTAAGCTTCATGGACGTATTTTCTGGGTACAACCAAATTCTCTTGCATGCCCCTGACCAAGAGAAGACGGCCTTCGTGACTCCATCGGGGTTGTACTACTATAGAGTTACGCCTTTTGGCTTAAAGAATGCCAGGGCCACGTATCAACCGCTGGCTAATTCAATGTTCAAGGATTACATTGGCAGAAATGCCAAAGTATACGTTGATGACATGTTGGTCAAGAGTAGGAAGGCTGATCAGCATCTAGATGACTTGGCAGAGGTCTTTACCATCCTACGAAGGTATGAAATGAAGCTCAATCCAACCAAATGTGCATTCGGTGTCTCATCCGGTAAGTTTTTAGGTTTCCTGGTCAGCCAGAGAGTAATAGAGGTTAATCCTGATAAGATCAAAGCAATTTTGGAGATGCGATCCCCATCCACTACCAAAGAAGTGAAAAGACTGGCAGGGAGGGTAGCTGCTCTGAACCGTTTCGTTTCTAGAGCAACAGATAAATGCCTCCCTTTCTTTAAAGTTCTTCGCAAGGCTTTTTCTTGGAACGAGGAGTGTGAGGAGGCCTTCGAGGCGTTGAAATTGTATTTGACCATACCTCCTTTGCTATCTAACCCAATCCCACACGAAGACCTATACTTGTATTTAGTTGTTTTTAGTACTGCTATGAGCTCGACCCTGGTTAGGTTGGTGGATGAGCTCAGCGAACGTGGACGATGAGTGTTAACGGATCCTCAAGGAAAGACAAGGGTGGCGTGGGGATGATCATGACTTCCCCCTTTGGTGATCGTCTGGAGCATGCGGTTCATTTATATTTTCAAGTAACCAATAATGAAGCAAAGTATGAGGCGTTAATGCATGGTCTTAGGATGGCTAAGGCGTGTGGGGTAACCCACTTGATGGTTAGTATGGACTCTCAATTGGTGGTGCATCAGGCCAGCGGGACTTACGAAGTGAAAAACGGAAAGCTCATGCAAGACAAGTCCTTAGTTGAAGATTTACTCAAGGATTTTCATTAGGTGAAGCTACAACAAATCCCACAAAGTGACAATCAAGAAGCTGATCGATTAGCACAGTTAGCCTCGTCAGGAAATGATAAGGACGCAGGGAGTTGTGTGGGAGGTGACTGACCGTCCAAGTATCGAAAGCCCGCAGACTAATTTGGAGGTCATGGAGATAAAGGACATCGTATTGGCCCGAGCCATTGTGAAGTACCTAGAGGAAGAGGAGCTGCCGGAGGATAAGAAGGAAGCTAGGAGGTTAAAATTTAGGGCTAGGAGGTTAAAAATTAGGGCCATGAGGTATGCCATTTTGGATGGAGTCTTATATAAAAAGGGGATCTTAACGCCCTACCTACGCTGCATGTTAAAGCAAGAGGCGGCATACATGCTTATGGAAGTTCACAAAGGCATATGCGGAAACCACTCTAGGGCACGATCACTGGTTGGAAATATCGCAAGGGCTGGATACTACTGGCTTACCACGATGAACGATGCCAAAGAATACATCAAGAGGTGTGACAAGTGTCAACGTTTTGCCAACATCGCAAGGCAACTGCCAGCTGACCTGACGGTGCTGACCAGCCCGTGGCTTTTTTTCTCAGTGGGGCTTGGACCTGGTTGGACCACTTCCCATGGCGCGAAGGAAAATGAAGTTCCTGGTGGCCGCCATAGACTACTTTACCAAGTGGGTAGAGGCTGAACCGCTAGCCAAAATCACCGAAGGGAACATCACTCAGTTCGTATGGAAAACCATAGTTTGCAGATATGGCATCCCGAGGGTGTTAGTCACAGACAATGGCAAACAATTTGACAACAAGAACTTTCGAAAATTTTGTAAAGAACTCAGCATTTAATTGCATTTTGCCTCTCCTGCCCACCTTCAGTCCAATGGCCACGTGAAACTCACCAACAGAACTTTGCTAAAGATGTTAAAAACTAAGCTGGAAAAATTGAAGGGGTTATGGCTCGAGGAGCTCCCCAATGTGTTATGGGCTTACAGAAACATTGCCCGCACACCCACAGGGGTTACCCCTTACGTTTTGGTGTTCGGACATGAGGCTGTGATCCCAGTAGAAATAGGTTTGACCAGCGCTAGAGTGGAACACTTCGACCCGAAACGCATCAATCAGGAGCTTGAGGCTTACCTAGACAAAATAGAGGAAGTCAGGGAACATGCCGCAATCAGAAAAAAAATTTATCAAGAGAAGATGCACAAGTACTACAACTCCAGAGTCAAAGGGAGAAGCTTCAGACCAGGGGACTTAGTGCTCAGAAAGATGGTCCTAGCCACAAAGAACCCCTTTAAAGGCAAGCTGAAGGCTAACTAGGAAGGGCCCTATGTGGTAAAACTCTCATGCGGTAAAGGGGCATACCGACTCCAAACTATGCAGGGAAAGGATTTGGTCCACCCTTAGAACGCAGAACACTTGAGGAGGTACTACCCATAAATATCACAACATTTTCGAGTTGCATTCTTATTTGTAAGTCCAAAATGTACGAAGGCACAATTAATAAGAGTTGTGAATGAAATTTATTTCGCGACAAGTACTTTTGTACCAAATTCTTGCTACAAGTTCCAAATTCGTAGCAGGCACAGATACAAAGGCAGATCACAAGATAATCAACCTCCAAGATAAAGAGCCTAAAGCTACAAGGCAGAGGGTAAGGCAGATCACAAGATGATTAGCCTCCAAGATGAAGAGCCTAGACCTAAAGGTCATAGGGCAAGGCAGATCACAAGATGATCAGCCTCCAAGATGAAGAGCATGGACCTAAGGGTCAGAGGGCAAGACAGATCACAAAATGATCAGCCAGATCACAAGATGATCATCCTCCAAGATAAAGGGCCTAGACCTAAGGGTCAGAGGAAAAGGCAGATCACAAGATGATCAGCCCGATCACAAGATGATCAGCCTCCAAGATGAAGAGCCTGGACCTAAGGGTCAGAAGGCAAGGCAGATCACAAGATGATCAGCCTTCAAGATGAAAAGCTTGGACCTAAAGGTCAGTTCACGGGATGGCAAAGATTATAAGTTAACCAGAGCACGAATGACTGAGTCACCCCTAAGGAGGGTGATCGGAAACCTTAGTCACCCCAAAAGGGCAGGACAACTGGCAGTCATGGTTATTTATACGAAGAATGACTAATCTCGGAGCCATATTATGATTATCTCCCAACTTGGAGTGCTTGAATCTAAAGGCTAAAAGGGAAGGACATGCCACGAGACGGTCAACCTCTAGACATGCACAAGGTCAGATTTTGAGATCTAAAGTTCAATCCAACCCACTTCGAACAGACGAAAGCAAAGATATAAACAGCTCCAGCATGAAGAATCAATATAAATTATAACATGCATACAACACATAGCACAAAGAAGAATAACGTACAAAACGATGTAAGGATCCGATATTAGAGAACAAGGCTAATGTAAATATGTGTCAGCTAGCCTAATGAAATAAAGGTAAAAATCCATCTACCACCAAATATAGAGAGGCTAAAGCTCTCCCACCTGTGAAATGTTAAACTAGTCACCTAACTGAAGGGAGATGGGAATTATCCAATCTATAAAATGTTTGAAACCCTAAGCACGCGTAAAAATGTTTTTAGCATAATAGAACCAAGAAATATTGAAATGTTTTTAAGAGAGGAATCAAGCGGTTAAGGCTCCTGGGCAGCAGGGGCACCACCGTCTTCTGCTTGGTCAGCCAATTCTGGCATAACAGGGGAGGAAAGAGCAGCGTCATCGACCTGGGGGGAATCGGCCACCATAGATGTGTCGTGTCTGAGCTTGCCTTCAGAAAACTTCGAACCTAAAATCCCATTGCTCAGCCAGAAGATATCTTCCATCAACGGAGTCCATGTATTCAGTTATGTGTTGCGAAATGATCTGCTTAAACTCCCCAAACTTCTTGAATTCATCGATATAGCTAATTTTACCTTTGGTGTTGTGAAATTCGAATTCACGACATTTGAATTCCAGGTCGGTAATGGTGGACTATTTAGCCTTCAGATCAGCGGCCATCTTTTTCTTTTCCTTGTTCAGCTTTGTGACTATGTTCTGAAGCCTCTCCAAATCAGCCTTGGCGTAGTTATTCTCGTGCTTCAAAGGCTCAATCTGCTCTTTTAGCGTCTTGATTTGTTGACCGGCCATTATCAATCTCCTCTCAACAGCTTTCCAAGCCTGGTGATACTTAGTTATGCGAACGACTACATGGTGACCTAGAACAACGGCCGAAAACAAATAAAAAAAATGAAGGAGAGAGAGAGAGAAGAATAAAAAAGAAGGGCAAAGTGTTAGCGTCTATAGTAAACAGTGGCAGAGTTGGAATGTGAAGACGGGCGTGTTATTTACCTTTGCCATCTTATGATGAAAGTGGTCACCTACAACATTTGGTGACAGAGTCTTCATTGCCTCTCGGTCAGTCGACGGAATGGCACCCTCAATGACTCTATGTCCGGACAAACCCCTCCACGAAGACTGAAAGGTCGGTAAAATCCTGAGCAAAAGAAGGGGGTGGTAGGACCTTAGCCTAAGGTTCCGTACCTGAGCTCGGTAGACCATTCGCTACGCCGCTGCTGCGATCCTTCCCTAAATGATTAGTCTCGCTGGGCTAGGAACTCATGGACTGACCAAAATTTTTTATTCCTTTCTTCGTCTCTCGTTCTTTTTGACGGTGGGTAGAAATTCTTGGTCGCTTTGAGGGAGGAGGACCCGAACCACTGGCTCCCTTAGAAGCCCTTCTCTCTTGCAACTCCCTCAGCCTCCTTTGTACCTCTTTGTCAACCTTGCTTATCTTCCCTGAAAAGCACAAAGATTGGTCACAACAACAAATACAAGGAATAATTCTCAAAAGACCTAGTTTGGATCACGAGGTAGCACAAGTCACCTGATAATTTCACACCCTCTTCCAACTCGACCATGCAAAATAAAGATAGGACATCAAAGGTAGGTTCAGGTCCAAGGAGATACTCACTTAGGCTATCCGCGGTGACTAGGGTGGCCCAATTCCTATTCTCATAAGCATGGGCAACATCCACCATCTTCTTCCCCTCATCAAAAATTATGGTTTTAGTTTTAGTATTTAATTTTATTTTTTAATAAAATTAGTTTTTTCACTTTACGAGAATTTTAATGAGTATTGTATACATTTCATTATTTATTTGATGTCGTGCATGAATGTCTCTTATTCTATATAGTATTTAATCTGATGTGTAGAGTTCAGTTTGCACACAGAAGATCAGATTAAAGGTTCTTGTGGAATATAAGTTTTTAGTTCACAGTTTCTATGGAATTGGACAAACCATCAATACGATTGTAGCACAGAGTTTTAGTAAACATGTCTAGGCTATGGGAAACAAATAATAACGTCATCTATTGTTTCAATTCGCTGTGCTAGTACACTTTGTGTGTATTGAACAGGACCACATTGGGGTAATTAATTTTATACTGACTATATAAATTAATTCACACTCCATGGTTATTATGAGTGTTTATACTCTTAATCATAAAATAATTAATTATTTATGTATATTTAATATTTTTTATTTTGATTTATTAAATGGTGCGATCTTTTATGGGTCTATAATTATAGTGAGTTGAATTTTGATATTGATCATATGGTGAATATTAATTATTGACGGAATCTACGTACTGAAAGATCGTGATTGACGATATCTCTTTAAAAAGTTTATAAGTTTTGACCAAGCCAAACCCTGCAGGTAAATTTAATTATCCGACAGTCAAATAAGTTAAGCGGAAGGTTTTAAAGAATTTATTTAAAAAGCCGATTAAATATAATTGTTAGTAATTTAATTTAATTGGTGGGTATTGAGAATCTTAACGTGGGGAGAATAAATAAGTACTTAATAACATGAGCTCGAATGTTACAATTTTGAGAATAAGACAGGGAGTATAATTATAATTTTTTAATTGAATGAATTATAATTTATGTTTTTATGAAATTGCTTCTGGGATGAGGCAGGATTTTATAATTACATTGGAAGCCTATGTTTTATTTACTCCACAAGTGCCTACTATTGCATATTTATATGCTGTTATAAAACCTAACCGCTAGATGTTCCATATAACGTTCTATGGATTCCACGTATTGTGAATCCAAAGAACAGCCGACTAGATAGATTTTGAAGAACACGATAGATCAAAGTTCACTCTTTGTTTGTGTTTAGCATTTGGGATTACAACAGAAGACTTGTGTTGAAAATTTGACTAGAAGTCAAAAATTACGGCGGCTCGTTGACCGAAAATTGTTGTAGCAACCAAAATCATCCAACCAGATTTCGAAATGTATAATCCTAAAACTAACTTTAGGAGTATTATGTGTTTTTTATTTTGATTTGTTTGATATTAAAAGTTTTAATCTGAAACCTGTTTCGGCGATTGCCCATCCAGTTAATTTTTGACTTAAATTATAGACACAATCTTTGAATCTTGGCAGTTTGCTCCAATAGTTTTTTTGCTTGTTTTAGTGTGAAAGCCGCCACATATGCTGTTGTTCTGAAATGCTTGAAGAAATGGCTATCTATGCAAACCTTGCTTTTTAGTTCATATTAGTGTGAGTGCTACCAATGAAAGCGAGAAAAAAGCAAAAAAAAAAACTAAATAAAAAATATATATATATAACTTTTTTTTGAGGGAGAGCATCCGTCTTTCTTCAACAGATATATATTAGGAACTTATCTGGTTTAACTTCAAAATGTGAAAATTATTAAGGATGTCCAAACGTGTTCTAGCAATATCAAACACATATAGGATTAAATTTGAAATTTGAAGAAAAAATCTAGTAAACTCTTCGCCTAAGTTTTTTTTTTAAAAATTTTCTCATGACATTAATCTTAAGTTCGTTTTTGCTTTAAAAATTCATAAAACTTTGATCTACATTGAATGATTTATATTTTTTGGTTTAGAAGTCGAAAGAACTTATTTTATAAAATAAAAAATAAAATAATATTAAAATAAAAAGGGAGAGTTTATAAACATTATTTTCAAGAAAAATAGTCTCATGGAATTGCTTCTTCAGATTTTGTTCGGCCAATCGAGCGCTCAAGCGGTGTCTTGTGTGCTCGAACAATCTCTCAATGGCTAATTTTTTAAAAACTACAGTGTTTTCTTAATGATATTTCTTAGCGGCACTTCTAGTTATATAAAAAAAGGGGGAGATGGGATATTGGTTTTTGGATTTCTACTGAGAATTTGAAATTTGAACATTTGCTAGTACTGATTGAAATTGATTGGAACGCTTTTTATAATAATTTCTGATTTCTACTTATTTGATTTTTTTTAGAAATAATCTTTGTTTTTGTTTGGTCAAGAGAAGAAGAAAAAGAAGTTTTCTTAAATCATGATTGCATAATGAATCTTGGAAGATTGAGCAGATGAAGATTTCAATTGGAAATTCATGTTGTTAGGAGTTTTGCGTTTACTTAGAATTGCCAATAGTGAGATTATTAAGAAATTTAATTTGTACCAAAATTTAATGTCTTTTAATTGTTTTATGGCAATTCCGGTGTCCTATTATGATTGTAAAACTCCTAACTAGATTAAGGGTGTTAAAATAGGATATGTAATCCAAGGAGTCCTAGTTCTTAAAGGAATCTTAGATTGTGTGAGATTTTTATTTGATTAAACATAGTTTAAGTTGGAATTATTGAGAGCTATCCTAATAAAGTCAGAAGGCCAAAGTATAAGTGACCAAGCTGAAGTACGTGCCAATGAAGCTAGTTCGCGCAATAGCAGTTCTGATATAACACAGTTTGTCGCATGACCGCTCGAGTGGTCCCAAATCCGCTTGAGCGGACTCCTGGCAGTTTCAATTCAATTAAAACACTAATTGATGGGCTAGCTATGCCTATTTATTAGAGCATAAGCCAGACTTGAAATATACTTCTGGATATCAATAATTCAGAGCTCCTAAAGTCAATCAGAAGTTATTTTTGTCACCAAAATTTTGAAATTGTTAATGTTTAAACTTAGAAGGCGTTCTAAGTCTACTGACGGTGGATTCCGTTGGTGTGTAAGTATTGTGGATTCAATACTGGTAAAGTTTTGAGAATTCGTTGATACGATGATCAAGTGAAAAACGGTGTACATGGATTTGGCAAGATAGCTTAAAACGTTTGGATTGAGGATTCAATCAAAGTCTGTAAATGGATGTCTTGTAACTGTACAATTATTAGTGCTTGATTACTTAAACTTGGATTAGTCCCGTGATTTTTTTACCCAAATTAGGTTTTTCACGTAAAAAAATCTCGTGTACTGAGTTTTATGATTGTTTATTTTTTTCTCGCATTTCACGACATAAATTAATTAAAATTTAAATGTAAAATAATATTTTTCAATTAGTTTGATTTAAAATGGAAAATATTATTTTTCAAATATCATCATTAATAATCTATTTTTAGTCACCATTTCTCCTTCGTTGCTAAAATTGTCACCATTAAATCACTTTTTCATCAAATCACTTTTTCTTTACACATTTGGTAAAAAAATTTATGTGATAAATAAAAAATTATCACAAAAAATTATGGCTTAAGTTATTGGTTCTATTATTGTCATAAAATAATTATTTTTAATGACGACTTTATGGTCTTCAGAGAGATTCTTGCCATTATAATTCTTTTTTTTGTATTGTAAGTTTTTGAATGAATCAAATTTATCTTTAAAAAACAGACGTTGTTGTCTATTTATTATTTTAAAAATAAATATAATTTTATTTAAACACGTGACCATATTCGATTAAATTAATTTTTAAATTATTTTTTTACAAATTTACATATTGAGACATTAAAATAAACAATTTCGCTTATTGAAGTGGGACTCGTAATGAATTCTACGAGCTCGAACAGCATAGTCCAATTCATACAGTGGATTGGAGAGAGAAATCCTTCTAATTTTTCTACCTATTTTACCATTCTAGCATCAATTTTGTTAAAGGAGTTGAGTTAGCTATAGTTAGTAGACATATCTATAAAAAAAAAAATTAATAAGTAGCAGTTAATAGGAATGTGAAAAAAAATTAATATCAATATATTTTTAAAAGGATTTATGACTTTTATATATTACAAAATTTACTTATTATTCCAAGAAATTTTTTTATAGTATCCACTCTTGCAACTTGCTTTTTAAGTTATTTTGTTAAAAATAACTTTAAGTTAAATAAGTAAAAGTTCGTTTGCTGAATTTTAGAATGACTTAAAGACTAAAAGTAGATGTGTTCACGAATCATGTTAGGTTGAGTTGAGCTCTAATCTATCACTTGATTGTTAGATGTGTGGAGCCTAATTATTTTTGGGGTCCGACCCATGACCTGACCTGACCCATCCTAGAAGCACTGCAGATTAAAATGAATTTTTTCTGATGCTTAGTCTATGGAGCAAAGGTAAGGGCCATTAGGCCCGTATCGAGGCGCTTTTGTCCCATTTTTGTTCCTAGCTCGGTTGTGAATTTTTATATTTGTTGCTTCAGTTAGGGTTTATGTTGTTATAACTTGTACCGCCTTTTATTATAGTGAAAGTCGTCTCAACTCCGTGGACGTGACCATAGTTTCAGATGAATCACGTAAATCGTATTTTTGTGTGTGTGATTACTTTATTCTTCTTGGTTATTTTTGGTTTTTTCCATGACAACTAGTACAGAGCCACTGGTTTGAGTGGTAGCGATGGCAGGAGACAAAGGAAGGACGACAGGGATCGAGAAGTTCGACAAAACTGATTATGGGTATTGGAAGATGCAGATCGGGGATTATCTATACAGGAAGAAGCTATATCTGCCCCTTATGGGTACAAAACCAAAAGGTATAAAGGATGGCGAATGGAACCTACTCGATAGACAGGTGTTGGGGGTCATTCGGTTAATGTTGTCCAGATCAGCGGCGCACAACATTGTCATGGAGAAGACCACAACAGATTTGATGGCAGCTCTGTCGAATATATATGAAAAACCCTCAGCCAATGACAAGGTACATCTGATGAAGAAGTTGTTTAATCTTAAGATGGCAGAAGGTACCCCTATTACACTTGTTACACAGCATTTAAATGAGTTCAATACTATCACAAATGAAATGTCCTTCGTTGAGATTGATTATGAGGATGAGATCTGTGCCTTGATTGTTTTGGCTTCACTGCCAAACAGTTGGGAGGCGATAACAACGGTAGTAAGAAACTCTATCAACGAGAAGAATAAACTCAAGTATAATGATGTTTAGGATCTGATTCTAAGCGAGAAGATTCGTAAGAGATATGTAGGTGAGATATTTGGTTCTGATTCTAATTTTGGTGTTGCGTTAAATGTTAAAACGAGGGGTAGAGGATTTGGCAGAAATAAGAATTAGGGCATATCAAATTCCAGAAAAGGCAAAAGCAAATCTAGATATAGGCGGCAACCTAAATGTTGGAACTACAGTAAAACTGATCACATTAAAAAGAACTACATGGAATTAAATAAGAAGACTGACAATGATTCTGCCAATGGTATAATGAAAGATATACACGATGCTTTACTTCTCTTAGTTGATAGTCTCATTGTCTCTTGAGTGCTGGACTTAGGAGCCTTTTCATACTACAACACACCAAGAAATCATTGAGAACTATGTGGCGAGTGATTTTAGGAAGGTGTACTTAGCTGATGAAGAAGCACTAGATATTATGGGGTACGAATTACATTCACATTAGATTGCCTAATGGGTCTGTATGGTAGATATACAAAGTTCAACACGTTCCTACGTTAATGAGGAATCTAATCTCTACTGGACAACTTAACACTGAAGGGCATGCAGTCACATTTGTTAGCAGTACATAGAAGATCACAAAGGGAGCTATGTTAGTGGCTCATTGAACAAAAACATTCACTTTGTATATGACTTCAAGTACAAGGGATATAGTGGGATAGATGTAAACCTATGGCACCGAGAACTGGGTCACATGAATGAAAAGGGGATAAAGGTACTTTTGTCCAAAGATAAATTACCATATCTAAAGTTTGTGAAGTTTGATCTGTGTAAAGGATGTATTTTTAGGAAGCAAAAAGTGGCCAATTTCTTGGAAGGCGGCTGAACACCGAAATGTGAAAATTTTGAATTGGTGTACACAGACTTGTGGAGGCTCTTTCCAGTTGCATCTCTTAGACATTTGCGGTACTATGTCACATTCATTGATAATTCGAACAGAAAGTTATGGGTTTATTTTTTAACGAATAAATCTCACGTCTTTGAAACATTTAAAAAGTGAAAGTCTATGGTTGAAACTGAAACGAGCTTAAAGTTGAAGTGTTTGAGATAAGACAATGGATAAGAATACATAGACAGGGGGTTTAGAGAATTTTGTGTTATAAATGGAATTAAGTGGCAGAAAACTATTCTTAGGACACCACAGTAGAATGGCGTGGCTGAGCGCATGAACAGAACCCTTCATGAGCGAGCTAGGAGCATGAGGTTGCATGTTAGGCTGCCAGAAACTTTTTGGGTTGATGGAGTGAACACTGTAGCTTATTTGATAAATCGTGGACCGTTAGTTCCTTTATGTTACAAAATTCCTGAAGAAGTTTGAAGTGAAAAAGAGGTAAATCTATCATTTCTAAAAATCATTGGTTGCACCTCATACGTTCACATTGATTCTGATGCTGGTAACAAACTGCAAACCAAATCCAAGAAATGTTTCTTTATTGGTTATGGGGATGATGCTTTTGGTTATCGATTTTAGGATAATCAGAATTGAAAAATTATTAGAAGCAAGAATGTTATCTTTAATGAGCAGGTCATGTACAAGAACATATTAAAAGCAGAATCTAATGTTGTGGTGCCAGAGGCTAAGAAATTCCAGTTTGTTGATTTGCATTAGATAATATTTATGACAATACTTTATAGAACAGGGATGAATGAGACAAGAATAATGTGAACCCACAGGCAGAATAGAGTACACTTGCAATCGTTATGAAAGGTCTTCTAGAAGCAATAGGCCACTGCAACATTTCTCACCGTTCCTGTTTTATATTTTTCTTACTAATAATGATTAGCCTGAGAGTTATGATGAAGCTTTGCAAATTGAGAATTCAATGAAATGAGAGTTAGTCATGAAGGATGAGATAGATTCACTGTTGAGAAAACAGACATGGGAGCTGATAGAACTATCAACAGGAAAGAAAGCTTTGCATAACAAGTGGGTATACAGAATAAAGGAAGAGCATGATAGTAGCAAGCGTTACAAGGCCATATTAGTTATCAAGAGATTTCAACAAAACTTAGGCATTGACTACACTGATATCTTCGTTTTAGTTGTGAAGTTGACAATAATCAGATTTGTACTGGGAATGGTGGCCGCAGAGAACTTATATCTTGAGCAATTAGATGTCAAGACTACTTTTCTTCATGGTAATTTAGAAGATGATATTTACATGTATCAATCGGAAGAATTCATAGTACAGGGGAAAAAGAAGTTAGTTTGCAAACTAAGTAAGAACTTATATGATCTGAAATATGCTCCATGGCAATGGTACAAGAAATTTAACAGCTTTACGTATAGCACCGGGTTCCTAAGATAGGAAGAAGATCATTACTATTAAGTGAAAATTTTTGACAACTCCTACATTATTCTGCTATTGTATGTAGATGATATACTTGTTGCGGGCCCATATATTGAGGAGACAATAAGTTGAAAAAGCAGTTGTCAAGATAGTTTGCGATGAAAGATTTGGGAGCTGCAAAACAAATCTTTGGTATGAGAATCATTCGGGACAGGGATAGCGGTAAGGCTTTCGCAGGGAGAGTATGTGAGGAAGGTGTTTAGCAAATTCAACATGGACAATGCAAAATCTATAAGCACACCTATTGCTAGTCATTTCAAATTAACTAAGGATTAGTCACCAAAGACAGAGTAGCTAGGAGCAGTCTTATATGAGTAAAATCCCTTATGCATCGGCTATTATTAGTCTTATATATGCTATGGTTTGCACGAAGACGGACATTGCACATGCAGTAAGAGTATTAAGTAGATACATGAGTAACCCAAGAAAGCAACATTGAGATACAATAAAGTAGATTTTGAGATATTTTGAAGGTTCTGTAGATACCATTGTGTTTTTATGAGAACATGCTCAAAGTTGTAGGGTTACGTGGATGCTGACCTAGCTGGTGATGTTGATAGTAGGAAGAGTACTACTGGGTTTGTTTTATACCCTAGGTAGTACAACTATGTGTTGGGCTTCTAAGTTGCAGAAGATTGTTGTTGTCTCTACTATAGAAGCTGAGTATGTAGTCGTCACAAAAGCTGGGAAAGAGATGCTTAGGTTGCAGGGTCTCTTAAATGAGTTGGGCAAGAAGGTTGATAGGGGTCCGCTTTACAGTAATAGTCAAAGTGCTATATTTCTTGCTAAGAATCTGGCATTTCATTTCAAAACAAAACACATACAGTTGAGATATCATTTTATTCGATCTCTTTTTGACAGTAGACAGTTAAAACTTGAAAAGATTTGTAGAGCAAAGAACCTAGCTGATATGTTAACAAAAGGAGATACTAATGACAAAAAGAAGCTGTGTTCAGCTTCAGTTGGTCTTCGAGCTTGAGGACAAGAGGTTGAGTTGTTGCAATTGAAGCTATGGTTTTAGACATGAAGAGATTGGCTTGAGGGTGGTATGCTGGTGTTTGGACTAGTTTTCAAGTGGGAGATTGTTAAGTGTGTGGAGCTTGATTATTTTTGGGGTTCAACACATTACCCTACCCGTCCTAGAAACATCGCAAATTAAAATGATTTTTTTCTGAAGCTTAATCCATAGAGCGGAAGTGAGGGCCGTTAGGCCCGAACTAGAGCGCTTTTGACCCGTTTTAGTTCTTGACCCAGTTATGGGTCTTTATATTTGTTACTTTAGTTAGGGTTTGTGTTGTTGTAATTTGTACCATTTCTAATCATAATGAAAGCTGCCGCAACTGTAATGCCCCGATTTCATAACCATGGAAACTCAAACGAATCACAAGAGAAAAGCCTGAAAAGAGAAATGTTTTAACAAAACTAAACCATGATTTGAAGTAAAATGAGTACATAAAAGAAGGATTAAAACCAGGGGAAAACACCCCTTTGAAAAGTAAACGTTAAAACAAAAAAGGTAAAAAATTGCCCAACTAGCCAGACTGCTCGATCAGTCAAAAGACCGCTTGAGCAGTCTCTCACCAGTTGCAGCATTTTTTTCCTACAACAGAAAAATCGAAAGGCACTCATGACCACTCGAGCAGTCCATCGAGTGATCTAGCTCTAAACACCTTTTTCAAACTTAGTTCCAAAAACTTGATTACCCACATCAAAATATTTATAAAGATAAGCCTTTTATGCCACCAATTTTTATAGATATAAAATCATGAGAGTTGAGAAGCATCTGTAAACATTCCCAAACTCTAAGAAGTCAACATTTACCCATCACACAACGTTCAAATGGTAACAAACGCTCTCTCATGCATACAAAATATAAGTTCATGACCTTACAGCTTTACAACAAGGATTACACTAACCCGAAAACAACCACCCAAAGTATTCAAAAGGAATTACATTTACAAATTTTAATTCTCAAGAAATGATACGAATAGACATGTAATTCTATCAATAACTACAAAATGGATCCCACAACCGCATCCCTTAGTACATAGTCGTCTTCTCGCTATCACCTGAAATAATTAAAATAACATGAGCCAAGACTCATAGGAAATATACTAAAAATAAACAAATGCATGACATGCGAAGATACTCATGTGAAATGCAAAGTAAAGTCTTATCTGGAAACTAATCCCAATTTTAA
This sequence comes from Heliamphora pulchella, assembly GCA_032270985.1. Classification (NCBI taxonomy): domain Eukaryota; kingdom Viridiplantae; phylum Streptophyta; class Magnoliopsida; order Ericales; family Sarraceniaceae; genus Heliamphora; species Heliamphora pulchella. Next base: position 38,679 of record JAULJZ010221752.1, read on the forward strand.
CACATCTTTATTCACATAACCGGGATTTCACGTCCAACCATAGCTTTAGCCTTCCGTTTCCTTATCAATTTTAAACCATTTTAAGTCCTTCAACAACCACACACACACACGCACGCACGCACACGTATTCTTCAATACTTCCCAATCTCAACCAGCTCAATTCATGTACTCTTTTGTGGTCTTTCACCGTGGGACAAGTATTTAACCCAATTATGTACGCTTTTACGGTCTTCCACCGTAAGACAAGTACCTAACCAAATTATGTTTATGATTTAAGTTCTAAGAATTGACACCGGACAAGCTAATAGATCAATGCATGACCACTACTGACCAGGGCCATATGAGGCTCGCTAAGTGACAAATGCGTTCTATTCCCTGCCATTCCCTGCCACGACTAACGTCTATTTTTGGTTATTAGCTAGAGGACAAAGTGCCCAATCTGCGCAATTTTTCGGTCTTTCACCAAGGAGCTGAACTAGCCCATAATTACGATCCGCGGATCCCCTAGTCGGTTTGTTCACAACATCATTTTCAACATTTCAAACGTGAGTCCAACCCAAACATGGTTCCTCTCGTCAACACCCAACACACGCGAGGGTTAAAACCATTAATAATCACTGGTATCTCATATATTTTACATTCGGGTTTAATTAACTCAAAACCCACACAAACATTCCATGGTTCTTCACATTTACATAATCTCATATATTTCACATAGTTGGTTTTAACTAGCTTAAAATCCCAAACAACACCTTGTGGTTTCCAAAAACCCATCACATTCGTTTGGTTTACTCAAAATCCCCAATTCATTATTCCATATTCTATAGATCTTCAAGTTCATGGATTTTATACATGTAAATAGGTTTCTACAACCTAAAATTTACCAACTCATTAACCAATTTCACTATTAAATTCATCAATCCAAAAACCCTCAATGTTTCAAGGATTAACCCAAAAACCAAATCCTAATTTCTCATCTTACAAACTCAATCATATCCAATAACAATAACAAGTTAAAACCACCTTAAATCATCCACAAATAAAAGATTTAACATGCTTTAACCTTACACCCTAACCTAGGGTTCCAAAAACATAGATTCATCAAGATTTCATGTATAAGTTCAAAATAATCGACTCATATCCAATAATCTTCATGAGTAGTCATAGATCTTACTTTTTTGACGCTCAAGCCACTAGAATCCAACCCTAGAAAGCTCTAATTCACCAAATCTCCAATCACGCAGCCACGGAAGAGCTTCCAACGCGCATCTTCGTTTTCCAACGGTTGCTCACTTAGGAGGGAGGCAAGAAATCCACTCCAAATGGGTAAGGAGGGCTCCAAGGGTTACAAAGACCAAACCATAGGTCTTCTTTTTGGTTTTAGAGAGAGAGGGGAGAGGAGAGAACGAGGAAAAACACCTCAAACCTGTAATTTATACACCTCTATGTCAAAGACCTCTCGATCTGTCTCAGGACTGCTCGAGCGGTCCTGAGCAAGACAACACACCAATGAAAGAAAAAGAACACAGAAAGCCAAATTTTCGACCCGACGCCTCAAGGCTCGTTCAATCAACTCACCATAATTATTTTTCATGCATATCCAAGCTCGAAATCTTCATTGGCAATTACAACCATGATCGAATTTTAACCTTACCCAAAACCAAACACTTCGCATTTCACCGAACACGCCATGACAGGTTTTAATTAACCATTTCAAAATAAAAAGGAACTAGGTCTCTACAGCAACTCTACAGACGGATAAACCACGTAAATCGTATTTTCGTGTGTGTGATTGCTTAATTCTTCTCGGTTGTTTTTTGATTTTTGCCATAACACTGACTATATGTATTCACTTTTTAATTTTGTTGACGCAACGACTAATGAGTTTGGGTATTTTGGGCCCATGGGTTTAACGGGTCCATGGGTGGGCGTGATTTGGTTTGGTGATTTGGATTTGCTTATTTTTGACTTTTTTATTAAACTTTTTATGTTTTTTAGTCAATTATAATAATCTTTTTAATAATTTTTTTGATAAATTTAAAACTCAAATGATCATGAATTAATCAATTAAACTATACATAGACCCAAACTACATAGATTTTACACAAAAATACCAAAGTCATAAGTAATCTAATCTTATAATAAATCTAAAAATCTATAAGATTGAATATTTGATGGTTGGATTGGGTTTGGAGGATGACTATGCTTAAGACATGTAATTCGATCATCACTCGAGAAAATAAAATTGAGAGATTCGTCACCAGGCCAAACCATGGGCAATACCATTAATTGTCATATTGGTTAGAGTGGGTTGGATGGTTTGAGCAGGTTAGACTAATCTATGGATACTCATTACTAAAAGCTTATTTAGATTAAAGTGACTTTAAGTCAAAAGTCAATAAACTAATAAGTCAAAAGAAATTATAATTTTTTTTATTTTTATGTAACTTTTATATTTATTATGAATTTTGTTTGATAAATTTTGATAAGTAAATTTTAAAAATATATTTTTTTATAAAAAATAAATATTTATAATGAAAATTTGACATATTTAAAAGAAAGAAAGATCCTCTACTCATTAAAAGAAAGAAAGAAAACCAACTAAGCCCTTGTTTGGTTTTTCAAAAAAGTTGGTTTTTTTATAAAAAGAAAGTCAACTTTTAAGATATACTATTTGGTTTTTAAAAAAAGTTAAATTTTTTTTTTAATTTAAGAAAAAAAATTTATACACATTCTAAACATTTAATTTTTTTTGAACTAAAATTACTATAGTACATCCACTTTAAAAAGTCAATGCTCCTTACAAAAATTACAAAAATAAAAAATCGTACTAATATTTTAAACATTATAATTTAAAAACACAAAATAAGAGTATATTAAATATTTTAATAAAAAACAAAATAATAAAAAATTATTATAAAAATTATTCTAAACACGTACATTTATTTTTAAAAACTAAATATTTTAAAAGCAAAAATTTTTAGACATTGTAAATAGTTCCTAAATGAAAACAATATTCGGAATGAGTTCCATAAAATCATCAGGTTAATGATAAGTTTGGTTGAAAATTCGAAATTTAATAGTTTGGTCGATTGGTGGTGATGCTGATTATTGACTGATGATTGATGATGACTCGATTAGAATTGAACAATCGTATCTGGCAGGAGATGCCTCCCACGCGTACGAGCCGCGTGAGGTATTGTTAAGCTTGATGTGACCTGTATATGAGTCATATCTCTGGGACATGTTGAGCTGGCGTTCGACGATGTCGGGTTTGTCCATTGACCACTGTTTATTGGCTATATGACTTTAATTGAGGAGCAAAATGCTCCATCAGTTTGAGAGGGAAACCGTGTAGGCAGAGAGGGGGAAATTAAGAAAATATGATACGAAGTTATGAACTGAAAGGCGAAAAACAGGAAAATTGTCTGTGTCTAAAACGAGGAGTCAATGCCAATGGAGCCCGAATCTGCAAATTCGACTCCGCGTAACCCTTCTCAGGTTTGTGCCCCTGTTTTTGGGTTCTTTCGATACCCCCCTTGTTCCTTTTTCTTTTCTCTGGTTTGTGTTATTTTAGCGATTAACCTCTCTCTCTCTCTCTCTCTCTCTCTCTCCCCCTTCGCCTTCCAAATCTATAACCCGTTTAATTTTCTGCTGCTGCTGTCTATCGGATTGATTTACGCGTCTGGGTTTGCTTTGGTGCTTGTTGCCCCTTCCTGATGGAAACTTAATCTGTTATTTCTGATTGAGTTACAATTGATTTGAATTGCTGCTTTGTGTGCGAGTGTGTCACGATTTACGAACCATAAAATCTTCAATTGGGCAATGAACTTGCGATGAAGTTTAAGTCAGTGAGCTGATGTTAGATGATTGCATGAGTAATCTTGCGACTATTTATGCTGAGTGACTACAGATCAAATCTTTGACATCTTAGTGTCTTTCATCTCCCACATATGGTGGTTACGGTTTCTGATGGCTCCATATGTCTTGCAGGATCTCTACAAGAAATTTCTCCTATCCCCCCACCCCCCCCTTTCCCGAAAAATCCCTTTTGTGAGAGAGATATGGAGTAATCACATGAAATTGTGAATTTTGGTGATTGTTTGCACCTGGAGGTGATTAATAGTCCAAACTCAAATTTTGGTCCAATTGATTAATTAATCAAATTCAGAAATTGTGTTGACAATAGGCAAGTTATTTACAAACATAACAAGCTCCAGGATACCATAGATATACCATGGAATTGAAATGATCTGCAGAGACAAAAGCCACGATCAGACTACCCATCTAACTCCACTATTCGAATAAAAATTATTTAGGACTCATGACGCTAGGAATTTCAACCCTTACCCAATTTTGATCTCCACTCCACTCCACTCTACATGACTTTACTCTTCAGTCTTCTCAGATGCAACGGTCACCACAAGGCTATTCTCCTTGATCATATCCATTCACAATGTCCACGTGTTGTTAAAACGATGCAATGCAATGCACAAGGGTTTTTATGATGAAAGATACAATCTAGAACATGAGCTGCAGAAAGTCTCACAAGAGTTTGATACTAGATTGCAAAACTCATGAAAAACCATCCATAGAAAAGTCATGGACTCAAAAACACTATTAGAGTACTCAAGAAGCTACTTAGGAAGATGCTTGACCCCATTAAAAAAATTATAACAAGAATATGAAGGGTTTATGGAAAAAGAGAACAAAAAACCTAAAATTCAAATTCATGCAAATTTCTGCTAAGACACTCAAGCTCCTAGTAGGATACTAACATACAAGGGGCCTTGAGCACATCTAAAGTTCTCTACGTAGAGGGTCTCAAGCACATCTAAAGTGATTATCGACCATAGTATTATAGAATGTATATTGTGCTCCATCGCTTATCAAGCACTAGATCAAATTTTATGAAATTTCAAGGAAACCCTCCGTATATGACTAAATACCATCCTAAGGACTATGTGAGACCTACCACCTATGAACTTAGAAAGACCATTATAAGTGCAATTAGGATAACCAAATGTCCTGAGGAATTTATATATGAAATGAAAGGATACCTAAGAGTGGAGCTAGGTGATGTTTGAAGTTTTTGATACAATTTCATCATTCCAACTGCTCTCGAATGTCACTCTACTCAAATATACTACGAACCCCAAAAGGAGATACAATTTCAAATAGCCAACGGAAATTGCCAAGTTTTGTTAAACGGAAATAGCCAACGCTCATCTAACCTACAATCTATCTCATCCAACTTTCTATTCAGTATGTCAACTTGTTGGAATTTGGCTTTTGTAGGTATATAGACACCCATGAGGGAGAATAAAGTGGTTCTTTTTGTATCTTTTTTCTATTTGTGATTTGCTTGTCCAAGTTAAAAGTAGTTACTATATTAGAACTAAAATTTTCATACATATGGTTTAGAATCCAAATGGTTAAGAGTTGGAAGGACTAATGCGAAGCATAGTGTAAATTAGTGAAATAGGAGCATAAATAAGTGAAATTCCCTTTTTTTTATTCAAAGAAAAAAAGCAGCGAATCTTAATGATCAATAGATACTAAATGGTGACTATTTTTGGTATCATGACATAATTATCCCTAGGGGAAAGAGATTGAAAATAACATTTGAAAAACAGAATCAGTGCTGGAGTGTGCCTAAAGAGGAGTGAATAGTTCAAATCCCAATTTAATTACTGATTTTGAATTATGAAGTGAAGTAATAATCCATCAAACTACAATGAGATAACACGAACACACAAACTTTACGTGGAAACCCTATGAGTAAAATATCTCACGGGATGAAAACCATGGACCAACTCACCAACAATTTTTACTATTGAATCAAAAAGTTACAAGACTCTAGATGTTTAGAAATTATTAACCCTTACTCACTACACCTAACTCTAGGAGTCCTCTGCAAGCCTACTCGTTACACCTAACTCTAGGAGTCCTCTGCAAGCCTTTACATACTTGCTCTCCACCACCGGTACAACTGACCCTATCAGTCTTCTTGACTCAACAACCACCACGAAATTCCTCACTTCGATCTCCATATCCAATGGCTCTTTTCTCACGGTTAATGATGATGGTGATCAATAATGTGTATGAAAATTCTGTGAATGAAGGAACTAATCTAAGTTATATATGTAATGATGTGAAGATCAAAATATAATACCTAGAATAGTGTATGAGATTCAAAACCTAGAGCCTTTTGATAAACTGTGCCTCCTTATAGGTATATTAAAACCCTAGGGGATGTCTAATAATATCACGATGACTTAACCCTAGATTTTGCACCTCCAGCTATGTTCAGTAGGCATCCAATGAATGGTTTTTAAAATTTACTTAATTCTTGAAAACTAGAATTTGTGTTTTCACTTGTTCTGTAAACAACTTCTCATTTTCTCTTCTTTGTTCCACCACCTCCGATTACCTCTTCTTTTTACAATCACATACAAACACCTATGATCCCCACATTTGACCATTGACCGCCACCTCGACCCACTACCTCCACCTCCATCCACCAACTCCCCCAACAACTGCCACCTCTGGCTACTGTTGCCTGCCACCATCGTCGCCATCACCTTCGGCTTCCACTTCCACCTCCACCACCACCTATCACCTTCGGCTACTGTTGTCGGCCACCATTGTCACCACCACCTTCAACAATCATTTTTTGTGATTTCTCCTACCTCCGTTCACCATCATTTTTTGTGATTTCTCCTACCTCCGTTCACCACTTTTGGCCGTCATTAGCCATCTTCGGCAACCCTCCCACCCACCGAACGCCCTAACCTCCACCACTATGGGCCAGTGTTGCCGAAACACCAGCTCCTCGCCGTTCACCAAGTCTGACCACTATAGACATTGCTACATTTGACAACCCTCTTGGATGACTCCTCTCTCACAAGCGAATTGCTCCGGCCACGGGAACATCCTTAACTTTGTTTTTTTACGAAAACAAACAGAAGTATATTTTATGTTTTCATAACCAAAAAACATAAAACTGTAGACATTGCCAAATGACGCTTAAATGTTCCTAAACATATAATATCACATGCAAAGTTAAATTTATCTCTACAATAGATATTATTAAAAAAATCACCAAATTAATTCCGAATGTTCCTAAACATATATATAGCATTCATATGAAAGAATTTCAAAAAATCCAATTCTAGTGAGGAGATAAAAATTGAACATGAAAATCCAAATAAAGAAACATATTAAACATTCAAAGTTACATTACGCATGAAACTATTGACGAATTGTTGTTACTTGTGTAAGTATTTATGAACCAACTTTCAATTATAAAGCATTGCATGTGCACGAGCAACTATTTTTTCTGATATGAATGAACTGACGTTATACAAACAACTTACTACACCATCTCTATTCTCAGTAAAATGTGTGGATTGTCAGCATTTGTTGAATGTTTTTACCAATTTTCTCGTTCTTCTATCTTCTTTTTCTATTTTTTAATTAGTAATTTTGCTCCAAATTGCCAAACAATTTGTTTGTATTATTGTTGTTATTGTTTAGTTTTTTTTTGGTTTTTTGATTTGTTCACAATGGTATGATCAATCAAAAAATCATTTCAATGGCAAATATGTCAAAGAACATTCTTCAATTGATTAATTTGTGGCTGAATGAATGAGAAACAGTCAGTGGTGGTATTAATGAGTTAAGAAAAATTATCTAGACTTAATGAAAGAGAGACATTATTGTAGGGTCTATCACCAATTTTCACTTTAATTTATCCCAAGGATGATATGGATAAAATCAAAGCCAAAGTTCAAAAGACACCGAAGCCTACAACTTTATAGAAAGTATGCGTATTTTTTCCCTTTTTCTTTTTTTTTTTACTTTGGTTTTTGTTGTGCTTTGTTTTGTTATTGTTATTATTATTATTTTTTTTGTGTGCAGGTATGTTTATTTATTTATTATTTTATATTTTTTTTGAGGGGTTGGGGGGTGGGGTGGTGGGTGTGTGGGTTCCTAATCCTTACAATTCGTGCACTGGATAAACCTGGGAAATGTCAAATAAAATTTTGTCCCTGAACCTTAACCTTGGCCAACTTACCTTCACTGGATTTCTCTATCCTGTCTTGCTGGTGATATCTAATTTTAAGATCTGATTTGACATGTACTTTGAACAATGCATTACCTCAACTGGTTTAAACTTGGATTAAACTTAAAAATACATGTGCCCGTGCAGTTTTCATGGGTGAATCTCTCCAGGAATCTAATATTAGCATACCAAAGCTTTGGAGTGGTTTATGGAGATTTGTGCACTTCACCTCTTTATGTTTATAAGAGCACGTTTGTAGGGAGGTTGCAGAATCATCAGAATGAGGATGCAATATTTGGTGCATTTTCATTGATATTTTGGACCCTGACGTTAATTCCTTTGCTCAAATATGTCTTCATTGTGTTGAGTGCTGATGATAACGGCGAAGGTGTGCTGGGACTGACTCTCTTTTAATAAAATGTTCACTAATGAGGCCTGTATCGAGCTTGACCAAATCGAATTCAATTCATGTCAGGTGGGACATTTGCTCTTTATTCACTTCTTTGTAGGCATGCAAAGTTCAGTTTACTTCCCAATCAACAAGCAGCTGATGAGGAGCTGTCCACTTATAGATATGGCCCCCCAAGTCAGGGCCGATTATCTTTAGCACTGAAGAGATTTCTTGAAAAGCATAAAAAACTGCGTACAGTTTTACTTATTGTGGTTTTGTTGGGGGCTTGCATGGTAATAGGTGATGGTGTGATTACTCCTGCAATTTCAGGTAACTTGGTTATAAGTTATTTACGCTATCATGAAAGATTAACCTGAAATTTGCTACATATTGTTATCATCCACGGCTTGGCGTACCTGGTTGAATCCATTTATTTGTATATCCTCAATTGCATTCAAAACTTGTATTTTTGAATGCTAATTTGGTTCACTAGTGGGGCACTAAGCAAAATTAATTGGCAGTATCTTTCCATGTTCATTTTTTGGACGTGTTCTTTTTTTTTTTTGGGGGCAGGCGGCATTAATGTTTTACATAGAAGGAAAACTTTAACCACACTAATTACTCAACTCACACATTATAATGCATAAATTCGTTTATCATATGATTCAGTTGATCTGACAAACTTACAGTAGGTTATACACCAAATAAACTTACTGCAATTCTTCCTCTTCATTAATTTTATCACTAGATGGTCGTGTTCTGTTCCATTTTGAGGCCTATTCCTATTGTCGAAATTGAGGTCCATTGGTTGTTGAATTGATGGTTGGAAGCACCAACTCTATCCAATGTTTTTTTATTTTCCAACTGAGTAGGAGAAGCAGTGATCAAATAAATTTTATCATCCTATATATTCTGTTAAGAACATTTTCCTTTTTGCACATTATTTAGAGGCTATGATCATCAAGTGGTCCTTTCAGTGGTTTGTTGTTCTAGTTTCTTGTTTGAGAACCATAGAATTTCCATACTTCCCTTAGTATTTATGTTTTTCTTGATTAAAAAATCTCTACTGATGCACATACTATTTTTTATTTTTGTGTGTGTGTGTGTGTTTTTTTTTTTTTTGAATTTCAGTTCTCTCAGCACTTTCAGGGCTTCAAGATACTGAACAGAAGTTGACTAAGGGTAAGTTGTTGATTTGAAGTTTAGTTTCTCTGCTTTATCTTGAGACAATGTAATTGGGGTTTTTATGTACTGGCTTTATTTTTCTAATTGTTGTGCTACTTTTTATGTGTAGGCGAAGTAGTAGTGCTTGCCTGTGTCATATTGGTTGGCCTATTTGCATTGCAGCATTATGGCACTCACAGGGTAGCTTTTATGTTTGCACCAATTGTTATTATCTGGTTGGTATCAATTTTTACCATTGGGCTGTACAATACCATATATTGGAATCCAAAAATTGTTCATGCACTTTCTCCACATTATATCATCAAATTCTTTAGTGAGACTGGTAAAGATGGTTGGATTTCACTTGGAGGGATCCTTCTTTCCATCACAGGTATAAGGGATTTATGCACTTGTGACTTGTTCCATTTTTTCAGATACATGCACTTGTGGATTTTTAAAATTGAAATTTAGTTTTTCTTTTCTCTCTCTATTTTTTCTCTCCTTGTTTCTGGTTGAAATAGTTTATTTGTTATAGTTGAATCATAAGATATTAACTTAGGGTTTGGAAGAAGAGAGAGAGAGAGAGAGAGAGAGAGAGAGAAGAACGAAGAGTCAAGGAGTTAAATTATCTCCTTCACACTATGTATATATAATATCATTGTACCATACAATATTACAATAATACCCTAAAGAAAGACAAGTGAATAATAAAATAGAAATAATGAAAAACACTGCTAGCACTCCTCCTCAAGCTGAAACATAGAGGTCAAACATACTCAGCTTGACAAGCAATTGATGGAAGGGAGAACTAGGTAACGACCTTGTGAGAATATCACCCACCTGATCCTCTAAGCGAATATAAGGAGTTTCAATCTGTTTTCGCAGTAATCAATCCCAAATGAAGTGACAGTCGACCTCAATTGTTAACAATGAGAAGAAAGAATATTATTATTGCATATTAACCAAAGGCTTACCACTAATGATAGATTACAAGATATATATATATAACGAAACCAAAAAAATCATAATAATGTAAGAAATACTAAACTACCCCTTAGCTAACTAAAATAACAAAAATACACTCTCACACTCCCATCAAACTCATGATGCAAGCCTGGAGAGCAGCAAGAGTTTGCCTTGCAAACAACGGAAGCAAGTCGTAGTGTGAGTCTTTGTGAAAAAGTCGGCAAGCTACAAGGTTGATGTGACAAACGGTAAACAAATAGTACCCAACAAAAGATGGTGACAAACGAAGTGGCAATCAATTTCAATATGTTTTGTATTCTTATGAAACACGGAATTGTGAGCATCTGAATGAAACTCTTCTCGTCACAGTATAGAGAAGTAGGAAAAGTAAGGAGACACCCAAATTATAGAGAAGCCACCGAAGCCAAATAATTTTAGTAGTTGCATGAGCCATGGCCTGATATTCAACCTCTACTGTCGAACGGGTAACCACATACTGTTTCTTACTCTTTCAGGAAATAAGAGTGTCACCGAGAAATGCACAAAAATCATTAGTGGATTTGCGATTACAAATATCACCAATCCAGTCAGTAGTCACATATGCCTAAAGAGTCAATGAGGATGTAGAGGACAATAACAAACTCTAAAAGATCGTGTGCTAGCTGTAACAAATGATATGGAGTATAGCTGCCAAGTGGGTAGAGCAAGGAGTCAAGACAAACTGACTAACAACATGAACAACATAAGCTATGTCATGGTGGGTCACGGTGAGATAGACTAAATATCCAACCAACTTATGATAAAGTAAAGGATCCTCAAGTGGAATACCATCAGTTGAAGAGAACTTAGCATGCTATTCAATTGGAGAGTTAACAATTTTATCATCTGTGAGTTGAGTATGGTGAATAACCTCGTGAGCATACTTAATTTGAGAGAGAGGATAACCTTTAGGGGAAGAAGCCACCTTAACACTGAGAAAATATCAAAGAGGACCCAAATCTTTCATCTAAAACTCCCGAAAGAGATGTTGCTTGGCATCAGAGAGAATGGCAGAGTCAAAACTAGTAATGATCATGTCATCCACATGTAAGAGCAAGACAACAATACCAGTAGAAGTATGACAAATAAAGAGGGCCGAATCATAAGTGCTAAGATGAAAGCAATTTGGGTAACAGCTGGTTGAAAACGGTCATACCAGGCACGAGGAGATTGCTTGAGACCATTAAGTGCACGATGGAAACGACAAACCAAACTCAGAGGACGAGAGAGACTCGGAGGAGGACGCATATAAACTTCTTCATTAAGATGGCCATTGAGAAATGCATTCTTGACAATCAGTTGAAAGAGAGGCCAGTGACGAACTGCAGCGACAAATATAAGTGTACGAACGTTGGTTATTTTAACCATAGGAGCAAAGGTTTCCTCGCAGTCAACACCATCTTCCTGAGAAAACCTTTTGGCAACTAGACGAGCTTTGTAACACTTCAAAGAACCATCCGAGTGAGTTTTAACTTTATACATCTACTTGTACCCAATGAGATTTTTACCTGCAAGCAGTGGAACAAACTCTTAAGTACCAGTTTTTTGAATAGCAGTTAATTTGTCAGACATTGCATTAATTCAATTATTAGGATCAGTACATGCTTCCTTATAAAATTCAAGCTCAAAATAAGTATGAATTGAAGTTAAAGAAGTGCAATAGGAAGGAGATAAACAAGTATGTGAGAAATGAAGTCTTACCGGCGAAGTACATGTTCGCAAAAGATAGCGACGTTCAAGAGGATCAAGAGGCAGAGGAGCAAAAGGAGTAGGATCAAAGCTGGTGGGTAATAATGGAGGAGCAGCAACCAACCGGCAAGTGTAAACTAATCGAAAAGACTAAAGCAGAGAGGGACGAGATTCGGGGGGACATGATGGACATCAAGAGTAGAGATAAACTCCCTAGAAGGCACATCGAGAGGAAAATGATCTAGAAACACCAACTCGTTTTTAGAGACGGGCATACTTGGGAGGAAGATTAAAGGAGGAGTGACGCTCGAGAAATACAACATGACGCGAGACATACAGACGTTTTGAAATAGGATCATAAAGCTGATACCCTTTTTGCTCAAGGCTATACCCTAAGAAGACACAGAGGGCAGAACAAGCACTCAGTTTGCTTCGCTCGCATTTGGGGAGAAGGACAAAAATAAACGGTACCAAAGACACGCAACAAAGGAAATAATTAGGAGCGTGGTCAAAAAGCTTCTCATAAGGAGAGACGCCGAAAAGGAGAGAAGGCATATGATTGAGAAGATACACTACTGTAAGGATGGCTCCACCTCAGAATATAGCAGGAACAGAGGAGAGGAGAGATCGAAGGTGTTTACAATATGTCAATGTTTTCTTTCAGCTCTACCATTCTGAGTCGGGTTGCCAGAACATGAGGACTGATGAATAGTATCAAAGGAAGCTAGAAAATCGGTAAATTTAGTCAAAAATACTCTCCACTTAAATTTGAATAAAGAATCTTTATAGTAGCAGAAAATTGTGTTTGAACCATAGAGGGAAAGGGGCTGTAAGTTCGTGACAAATTACATTTGTGGGACATAAGATAAACCTAGCAGAACTGACTATAATCATCGATAAAAGACACATAGTAAACAAAGCCACCTTTGGTGGCAATGGGGGAAGAACCCCACACATTTGTAGGAACAATAGACAAATGAGATGTAGAAATAGACGTGCTTTTATTAAAAGGTAAAGTTGACATTTTTGCAAGTTTACATTCACTATACTCAAAGATATCACTAACAGACACTTTGCCTAATCTATCAGACTGAACCAAAATTTGTAGACGCTCACTGAATAAATGTCCTGACCGAGAATGCCAAGTAATAAAGGGGGAAAATGTTGATCAACGGAAAAAGACGACATAGGTACTAAGAAAGCCACTGGAATGTGTAAACTCTCCAGAATATATAGATCACCAGCTCTACGCCCGATCCCAATTTGCTTCTTGAACGTCCTTTCCTGAACAACACCCAGATGAAGAAAAAGATCATCAAAACCAGAATTAGAAAATTGACTAATAAACACAAAACTAATAGATAATTGTGGGATATAGAAAACATTAGGAATATACAAAGAGGAGGTAGACGGAACAATTGATTCAATAGAGACAATGTGCATAGGTGAACCATTTGCAGTGTAAACAATAATAGGAGAAGAAGGAGAAACACAATGATTAAGACAAGACAAATTAAATGTCATATGATGGGAAGAACAAGAGTTGAAGATCCAAGTGGAGAGGGATATACGTGAGAAGTAAGAACTATGCGAACCTAAATGGGAAGTAGACATAGAAGCATGTGACTGAGCCTCAAAAGAAGCATGTGTTGAAACTAATGAAACTGATCTATCAGCGACTGGGATGAAAGAGATGTGGTGCCAGTGGATACAGGTGCTGTAAGAGCAGTAGGTGGCGATAGGACAGTGTAGGGGTATGTGAGGTGAATGATGAAGAAGATTGGCCCTTCTGTGCTAGTTTAGGGCAGGCAGCACTTTTGGTGGCAAAAGTTGTACTCATTTGTAGCAATTTGTAACCTTGGCTTTCTCGTGACTTGAATCAGATGAGGGGAGGGAGTGGGCAGCAACGGAGGACCGGAAAAACCCCATGGATGAGGAAGGGGTGGCAAAGACCAACTGAGAGAGAATAGCCATTTGAGCCACATGCTTAGCGGTCGTATATTTTGATAAATTCATTCCGATACTTGGCTCCATAGAGTTGTGAAACTAGGTGAGGACTTGTGTATTCTCCATATCCTAAACTACAATAGATGTATCATATTCCTTAGCCTTTGGATCTATAGGTCGAACAGTTTAGCCTGTTACATAACCTCATCGCCCTTTTCCGAGAAGAAAGTCTTCATAACATTGGACCAATAAATGTAGTTGGTTCCAATTTATCCTCAGAGATGTCGAAATCGGAGAACACGAGTGGAAACAATAGCCAAACAGTACCCAAAAAAATGACAAACAACACAACCGTTGGTCCAAGGCAGAGAAGGGTTCCAGCGAGGTCACGGGTGTTTGCAAAGGTGTCCGACAAGGTCACAAGAGGTCGCAGGAGGTTGCCGGAGTTGATAATGGTGTCCGGCAAGGTCGATGGAGGTCACTAATGTACCCTAGGAGGTCATTGATGATCGACGATGCAAAAGGTTTTGATGGTCGGCGCTGCAAAGGGTGGCACATTGGCAGTTAGGGTTTTTGCGAAAGTCAGCGCTGCGATTTGTGAAGAGGTCGACGCTGGAGAAGTCGAAGGTTTTGCAAACTACGAAGAAGGGGTCTGCGATCTGTGAAGGAGAATTCAACTACGAGGAAGAAGTCGAAGGGTTCTACGAAGGGTGGCGACTAGGGTTTGTGCGAAGTGTTCGTTGGGGAAGAAGGAGTCGACAGCGCCACATAAGGAGTCGACGGCGGCAGAGAAGGATGAGGAGGTTAGCGCCTAATGATGGATTATATGATATGTGTAAAAAAACCAAAAAACCCTAATAATGTAATAAATACTATTAGCTATAACTAAAATAACAAAAATACATTGTCACATCATTATGTTTAGTGTGCTCATGGAAAATCATATTATTAGCAATAAATATAATAGCTTAATTATCACAAAACATCTGTATAGGGAGAGTAGTAGTGGCACCAAAATCCTGAAGAAGAGAACGAACCTATAACATTTCAGAGGCAATATGAGCTACAACTCGATACTTTGCTTCAGCACTGAAGCGTGCAACAACATTTTGTTTTTTATTATGCCAAGTAACCATAATCCCACCAACAAAGGTGCAATAGCAAGATATAAATCGTCTATCAGAGCGACTACTCGCCCAATCAGCATCGCTAAACTCCTGGACAATCAAGGGATTAGACAGTCGATATAATTTCAAAAAGCGCAGAATGCGGTAGATAGCCTCAAAATGTGGCTAACGAGAAGTATGCATATACTAACTAACAACACTAACATAAGTAATGTTTGAATGGGTAACAGTAAGGTAAATCAATTTCCCAACAAGTCGAGGGAAAAGACCAACATCAACAAATAGTGTGCCCTGGTCAACATCAAGCATTATAGTAGAATTCATAGGAGTGTCAACGAGTCGAGCACCTCACAGATCTGTCTCAAAGAGAAGATCAAGCACATATTTCCTCTGAGATAGAGAAATTCCTTTCGAAGAATGGGGAGCCTCAATTCCAAGAAAATAGCAAAGAGCTCCCAAGTCTTTAATATGAAATTGCTGACCTAAATGACATTTCAAATCAACAATGCCGACATTATCATCACCAGAGATTAGAATATCATCAACATAGACAATTAGCACAATCATGCATACAGAAGAATGATGAATAAAAACAGAATGATTAGAGATAGAACGCTGAAAACCATAGGCAAGCACAACAGAACTGAACCTATCAAACTAAGCATGGGGTGATTGTTTCAGACCAATATAGAGCCTTATGAAGATGACATACGAGATGCTCACTGCAAGCAAGAACATAACCAAGTGGTTAGACCATATATACCTCCTCTTGAAGGGCACCATGAAGAAAGGCCTTTTTTTATATCTAGCTGATACGAAGGCTATGAATGACTAACGACAACTGAAAGAAGAATACGAACAGAGTTAAGATGAGCTAAACATTTCCAAATAGTCAACACCATAGGTCTGAGTGTAGCCTTTAGCAACCAGGCGAGCTTTAAAACGCTCAACAGAGCCATCAGGGAGATATTTTACGGTGTATAACCAACGACAACCATCCGCTTGCTTCCCAGGTGAAAGAGTAGTGAGGTCCCAAGTTTAATTCTGATGAAGAGCGTTCATTTCCTCATCCATAGCGCATTTCCATCCAGACACTGACATAGCTTGTGTATGAGATGTAGGGATAAAATAGATGACAAGATGGAAGGAAAAGAGGAGAGACAAGGTGAAAGGCGATGATATGAGACAAAATTAGCCATAGGATGTTGAGTACAGGCTCGTGTACCTCGACGCAAAGCAATAGGTAGGTTGCCAGAACTGAAAGGAGGTGGAGATCTAGGAACCTCGGCTGAAGAAGATGAAGGATTCGAGCCATAATAGACAATGGGCCGAATGCTAGTACGCTGATGTACCTACAAAGGAGGATCTGATGACAAAGAGTCAAGGAGTTAAATTATCTCCTTCACCGATATGCATGTATAATATTATTGTACCATAGAATATTACAATAATACCCTAAAGAAAGACAAATGAACAATAAAATATAAATAATAAAAAACACTGCTAACAGTTATCATGAATCTAAATGGTGGTTAGTACTTGTTAAATATATGCAATATATTATGTGTTGAACCTTACTTGCTGAACTTTAATGGATCTCATCAGGTACAGAAGCTATGTTTGCGGATCTAGGCCACTTCACTGCCTTGTCAATAAGGGTAAGTCCTTGTCTGACCTATGTTTTATGTACATCAACTTTTCAGTTTAGGGCACTGTACCCATATCGACACGACGCAGTATGGATGCAGGATTTGTGTCGGACATGCAACCCCTAGTTGGACACAAGTCACACAATAGACAGGTCATATTGAATTCCCCCCGCTTCCCTTAAAATATGCAACTATGCAAGAAAATCTAAAGCAACTTCCATACTACATTATTCTTATGAAATAAGTTGATTACCAAGGTGTCTAGTTGTTAAAATGAAAATTTTTAATATTTAAAATGGGCCAAATCCTTAGCCTTAGTGGTGATTTAAAAAACTAATATAGAAATAAAAAAATATTTTAAGTGGGTCTCCTAAAAAATGATGTGTGTGTGTGTATGTATATGTATATGTATATGTATATGCCTATAAGTGGGAGAATAGTATGCTTAAAGGAAAAAAAAAAAGAAGAAGAAAGAAATGAAAAAAAATTGGAGGGGTACTGTCACCCTTCTCTCTAAATTTTTTTTCTGTTTGTGGGAAGTGCTCTTAACACCATCTATTAGCACCTTGACACGGGGGTGCCTGGGTGGCATGCGGTCACACCTTGCATCCTTGCCAACTCTTGGCGACATAAGGAGGGCATGCCTTATTAATCGAGGTGACTATGTGGCAATGGGTTTGTCACTCGACCCTTAGATAGGAATGACGCAATACTTGGCATGTGAAGGCATAATTCTCGATGCATGGATGCGGGTAATTCACATGGCTTGTGGGTCAAGACCAGGAGTTAGCGCGACTTACACATGGCAGACATGAGCTGGCACTAGCATGTGCTAGGCAGCTGAGACTACTTTAGCACAGTCCCAGTGGCGTGGCACACATGGGGCATGCCTTGCACATGACAAAGCAGATATAACTACTGACCCATGTTTATGCATGGCCAGCCCTATGCCCCAGCATAGCATGGGCAGTTAACTCCTAAGAGCAAGACTTGGTCAACATGCCAGCACACTGTAACATGTTCCAGGCACATCATGGGCGGTTATTGGCGGTTCCAGGAGTCCAAGGGACCAAGGATGAAGACTCTCTACACATGACAAGTGTCGAATGGCAGTTACTTGTTGTAGAGAGTGGGGGCGTGTCTCTTATAATGTTCAGCATATACGCCTAGCAGTTGGGGATGTCAACTGTAGATAATAGCTTGTAACTGCTCTTTGCCTATAAATAGGCATGGCCTGACTACTCTTTGCGCACGGAAAAGTGGCTTGAGTAAAGCCTAAGGCATCCCTTTGTATTTTACTTGGTGTAATAATCAAAAGGTTAAGACCTGTTCTTGTAATTTCGATTGCCTATATACAGTTCCTCTATGTGTGTGTGTTTTTCATCAATATTGGCTGAGACTAAGTTCTAGAACTTAGCGCCACCACTGGTAAATTCGTGATTGAGATTTTGGCCCTGTGACAATTGGTATCAGAGCGTGGTTGATCTAATGGCGGCCTAAAATGCACTGGAAGCAGTTCGTGAATGGATCACACGATTGGAAAACTTGGTTGGAACGCCCCAACCAGATGAGTCCTCTCTTGTTGAGTGGATGGATGATTTTGTTGCAGGGGTCGTCTCTTTGAAAGCCACTATCAAACAACACACCGCTCTACGACCGAACGCTTGACGGAAATCATATGCGATTTTGTTGACTTGTACGATATGCTGAAAGCTTGAAAGCCAACATGGAAGTCTTGGAATCAAAATTATCCCGCGTGAAGAAGGCCATTAGTGGCCATTTTGATGCTACTACTGCACCTATGAACGCGAAGGTCCTTGAATCGAAGGCATTCGGTGGAACTCGAAGTGCCAAGGAGTTGGAACACTTCCTATGGGACATGGAGCGGTATTTCAAAGCCGCTCATGTTCCAGAACGACATATGGTGACTATAACCACCACATATCTCTCCGGAAACGCGAAACTCTGGTGGAGAACACGGATGGAAGATGATATTAATCCAACTATCGATTTTGGGAAATACCGAAAGAGTTGAAGGATTAGTTCCTTCCTTGCAACACGTCATGGGCTGCAAGCGATTCCTTGAAAAGACTGATGCACACCGGAATCATGAGGGAATATGTTAAAGAGTTAAGTTCTTTGATGCTAGACATCAAAAACATGTCGGAGGAAGACAAACTCTTCAATTTCATGCCGGGATTGCAGATCTGGGCACAGTTTGAACTCCGTCGGTTAGGAGTCAAAGACTTGTCCTTTGCCATGGATGCTGCGAATAGTTTGGCCGATTACAAACTGGGGAAAGGAAACACGATGGATGCTAGTACTTCGAAATCAAAGGGAATGTTCAAGAAGAACAATGATAATAAGACCGGCGACAAGAAGTGGAAAAATGACCGGAAGGCCAAGACAAAGTCAGATGAGAAGCAAAGCAAGGGGAAACCCAATGCTGGCTATTTCATAAGCGACGGTCCCCATCGTGCCAAATACTGTCCAAAGCAAGAGAAGTTGAACACATGGCTGTTGAGGAAGAAAAAGGCGATAATTCAGACTCAGATGGTCAGACTCAGATGGTCCCACTCGAGTCAATCCTCTGCAATTGTTGAATGCCCTACATGTAGAAAAGAACTTGTCACGAACAGGTTTGCTTTACATTGAGTCATTTGTTAATGATCATACAACGTTGGCCATGGTTGACACTGGCGCGATGCACAACTTTATTGCTAAGCACATGGTGCAGTCCCTCGATTTGAAAGTCTTCAAGAGCCCAAACAAGATCAAAGCAGTAAATTCTTGTGTACAACCTGTATGTGGCATGGCGTACGATGTGTAACTACCGATGGAAAATTGGGTAGGGAAGGTGAATCCAATGGCAGTCCCTTTAGACGACTTCGACATAATCCTCAGTATTGATTTCTTTGTGGATGCAAAAGTGGCGCTGATGCCATATCTTGGTGGTTTGTTAATTGCTGATGTTAAACAACCATGTTTTGTGCTGGGCTGCAATCGGACAAACAAAGGGAAGATCACAAAGAGGAAAAACGAGACACGGTAAGTTATTCAAGTGCACAATGGGCTGAAGAAAGGTGCTGGGACCTATCTTGCAACATTAGTGGAGATCAAGCTTGATCTTACCATTGAAATGCTTAATGAAGTTGTCAACTTGCTGCAAGACTTTGTAGTCGTGATGCCACCGGAGTTGCCTAAGTCTCTCCCTCCTCGACATGCCATCAATCACAAAATCGAACTGGTTCTTGGTGCCAAGCTTCCGGCCAAAGCACCATACAAAATGTCCCCGATGGAGCCTGCTAAATTACAGGAATAATTGACAGAGTTGTTGGATGCAGGTCTGATCTAACCATTGAAAGCTCCATACTGTGCCCCTATGCTCTTCCAAAAGAAGCAAAATGGGTCTTTGCAGATGTGCATCGACTATCGTGCCTTGAACAAAGTCACGATCTAGAACAAATATCCTGTTCCATTGGTGGCTGATCTGTTTGACCATCTGTGTAAGGCCTCCTACTTCATGAAGTTGGACCTGCGCTCGGGTTATTGGCAAGTGTGGTTGCCGAATGGGATGAGCCAAAGACCACTTATGTAACTCGATACGGTTCTTTCAAATTTCTTGTTATCCCATTTGGTCTTACAAATCCTCTTGCTACATTCTGTAATTTAATGAATGATGTTTTTTATGAGTACATCGATCAGTTTGTTGTTTATCTCACTGAAATTGTCATCTACAATGAATCCTTGAAGGATCAATTGACCCATTTGGAACTTGTAATGTCCCGACTGAGGGAACATCGACTTTTTGTCAAAAAGGAAAAATGTGAATTTGCCCAACAGGAGATCAAATTCCTATGGCACGTAGTTAGCAAGGGCATGCAATTCTGGATTGGCCTCCACCCACCAAAGTCCCTGAACTTGGTCTTTTTTTGGTTTGGCTAACTACTATCGGAAGTTCATACAAGGCTATTCAAAGAAGGGTTCAGCGCTTACAGATCTATTGAAAAAAGATCGCCAGTGGCAGTGGGGTGCAAACCGCTAAGATGCTTTTGAGAAGTTAAAAGCCGCTATCACAAGTGAGCCGGTGTTGCAGTTGTCGAATTTCGAGTTACCCTTTGAAGTGCACACAGATGCCTCTGACAAAGCCATTGGAGGGGTGCTGGTGCAAGAGGGACATCCTGTTGCTTTTGAAAGCAGGAAATTGAATGCCGCCGAGAAGAAGTATTCTGCCCATGAGAAGGAGATGACGACGGTCGTGCATTGCCTTCAAATTTGGCGAGTCTATTTGCAGGGAACAAAGTTCACAGCCATGACCAATAATGTGGCAAATACGTTCTTCAAAGTGCAAAAGAAGTTGTCCCTAAGGCAAGCTCGTTGGCAAGAATTCCTGAAAAAATACGATTTCGTGTGGGCACACAGCTTGGTTAGCACAACCAGGTTGCTGATGCCTTAAGTCGAAAAGGGGTCGACAATATGTTGCTACAATTTCCCAAATTGAGACAGACTTCATGGAAAGAGTTTTCGAACATGTTGCCAGGGATGTTGAATATCAAAGGCTTGTGCAGCAGGTCAAGGAGGGAATAGTCCAACAATATTGGCTCGAAAATGATCTATTCCATGCCAAAGGAAATCGACTGATGTTCCTAGTAGTGGGGGACTGAGAATCTAAGATTGGAGTTTCTCAGAGAAATGCATGACCCTTAGTGGACCAATCACTCGGGTAGGCAGCTCATGCTTGCTCTATTGTCCATAACATTTTATTGGCCAAAAATGGGGGACGATGTGGAAGCTTATGGCAAAACCTGCCTGGTGTGCCAACAAGACAAGATAGAACGAAGGAGAGAAGCGGGTTTACTGCAACCTCTACCGATTGCTGAGAAGCCTTGGAGCTTAGTGTCCATGGACTTCATTTCAGGTGTATCTAAGGTCACCAGTATGCGTTTAGTCATGGTTGTCGTTGATCGTTTTTCTAAATATGTTGTGTTTATCCCTGCACTATATGCATGTCTCGCTAATGTAGCTGCTGAATTATTTTATAAGCACGTGGTTAAGTATTTTGGATTGCTCGAAGATATTGTGAGTCACAAGAACACTCAATTTACTGGTCGGTTTTGGATAGTGTTATTCAACTTGATGGGTTCTGAGTTGAAATTCTCCACTGTCAATCATTCGCAGACAAATGGTCAGATGGAAAGGATGAACGCTCTATTGGAAGAGTACTTGCGGCATTACATGACATCTAGTCAGAAGTATGGTTGGAATTATTGGACAGTGTTCAGTTTTTACAACTTACACCGTTCCTCAACTACGGGCATGAGCCCTTTCGAGTTGGCTATGGGCCATCAACCCCTCACTCCCCATGAGGTGGCAAGGACGACAATAGGAGGGCGTGGCGTTGTCCTGCAGCATACCGATTTGCTCGAGCCAAGCAAGATTTACTGGTTGAAGCACAAGATAGCTTGGCAAAGGAAACTAGGAGAATGAAAAAGTATGCTGACAAAGGAAGATGGCCGCTGGAATTCCAGATTGGGGATAAATAATGCTAAAACTTACTCCCCAGATTTGGAATAAGATTAGCAGCA
This sequence comes from Heliamphora pulchella, assembly GCA_032270985.1. NCBI lineage: Eukaryota > Viridiplantae > Streptophyta > Magnoliopsida > Ericales > Sarraceniaceae > Heliamphora > Heliamphora pulchella. The sequence continues at coordinate 61,304 of JAULJZ010221752.1, forward strand.
AAATTGTGCATCATGGCTAAATTTTGAGATATGATGGTCCAGTTGAAATCGTGAAGAAGTTGGGGAATGTTGCCTATAAATTGAAGCTGCCAGAACGGTTGAAAGTCCATCCAACCTTTTATGTCCGTTTTTTGAAACCGTTTTAGGAAGACTTGGTGAACATGGCAAAGAAGCAAGCTCGGAGGGCACCTCCAGTGGTTAGAAAACAATTTGAGCGTGGTGCTGAGAAGATTTTAGATCACCGAACGGAGGGCCAAAGTAAGAAGAATATGCGGACTTACTATCTGGTTAAGTGGAAGGGCTTGCCAGACTTCGAGGCAAGTTGGGAAAATGATGTGATTTTGTGGCAATTTGAGAATCAAGTAGAGCAATACCTACCAACCCTACTGATGAGGACATTAGCTTATTCTGGTGGGGGTGGTTTGTTAGCACCCTGACACGGGGGTGTCCCAGGTGGCATGCGGTGGCACCTTGCACCCTTGCCAACCCTTGGCGGCATGAGCAGGGCATGCCTTATTAATCGAGGTGGCTATGTGGCAACGAGTTTGTCACTCGACCCTTCGACAAGAACGACGCAATATTTGGCACGTGAAGACGCAATTCTCGATGCATGGAAATGGGTAATTTGTATGGCTTGTGGGCTAAGACAAGCAGTTAGCACGGCGTGCACATGGCGGACATGAGTTGGCACTAGCACGAGCTAGGCAGTTGAGACTACCTCAGCACAGTCCCAGTGGTGTGGCACACATGGGGCATGCTTTGCACATGACAAAGTGATTATAATTGTTGGCCCATGTATGTGCATGGCTAGCCCCATGTGCACAGCATGGGCAGCTAACTCTCGAGAGCAAGACTTGGGCAACATACCAGCGCAATGTGGCATGTTCCAAGCACATCATGGGCGGTTGTTGGCGGTTTCAGGAGTCCAAGGATGAAAACTCTCTGCACATGACAAGTGTCAGATGGCATTTACTTGTTGCAGAGAGGGGGCGCTGCTCTTATAATGTTCAATATGTATGCCTAGCAGTTGGAGATGTCAACTGCAGATAACTGCTTGTAACTGCTCTTTGCCCCTATAAATAGGCATGGCTTGGCTACTCTTTGCACATAAAAAAGTGGCGTGAGTAAAGCCTAAGGCATTTCTTTGTATTTTACTTGGTGTAATAATGAAAGGTTGAGACTTGTTCTTGTAATTTCGATTGCCTATATACAGTTCCTTTGTGTGTGCGCGTTTGTTATAAATATTGGCTGAGACTAAGTTCCGGAACTTACTGCCATCACAGGCAAATTTGTGACTGAGATTTTGACCCTGTGAGAATTGGTATTAGAGTGCGGTTGATCTAATGGCGGGTGGAAATGTACTGGAAGCAGTTCGTGAATAGATCACACAATTGGAAAACTTGGTTGGAATGCCCTAACCAGATGAATCCCTCTCTCTTGTCGAGTGGATGGATGATGTTGTCGCAGGGGTTATCTCTTTGAGAACCACTGTCGAACAACACACTGCTGCTATGACTGAACGGTTGACAGAGATCATGGGCGATTTTGTTGCCTTGTCCAATACGCTGAAAGCATGAACGCCAATGTGGAAGACTTGGAATTAGAATTGTCCCTCGTGAAGAAGGCCATCAGTGGCTATTCTGGTGCTGCTGCTGCTGCTGCGCCTATGAACGTGAAGGTCTCCGAACCAAAGGCATTTGGTGGAACTCGAAGTGCCCATAATTTCCCAAGTATTAATGTTTGACTTGATTTCAAGACGGTTTCGTGTCTAATTGGATACGTAGGCAACCCCTAGGAGTACAGTCACAGTTTAAGTGAATCTCAAATTTTCACTTAATTAAAATAATTAAAGTTAAATTCAATTCAAAATAAAATATTGGAACTGCATTTGACTTTATTCCAAAGCAGCCCCATGCCTGATTAGATACGCAGGCAACCCTCATATGTACACTCACAATGTCAGTGACTCAAATTTTTACTTAATTAAAATAAAATTCAATTCAAAATAAAATATTGGAATTGCGTTTGACTGATTCCAAGATGGTCCCGTGCCCGATTGGATACGGAGGCAACCTGCAGCAGTGCTATCACAATTTAAGTGAATTTTAACTTTTCACTTAATTAAAATTTATAAAATAAAAATTCAAAATAAACTAAATCTAAAACCAAACGAGTTTTGCACTCATCAAACACCAAAATCAAGAATAAAATTTAGAATTGACATATGATTGTTAAGGTAGTAGGTGCCAACCTAGCTAGAATGTACTCCTCTTATAGTTATATCATGATTTCTAAATTCTTAAGTTTTTTAAATGAACCTCCATGGTTTATCAAAATAAAAATATATAAATTCTCAAATTTGAATTATAGTTGACTTGATTCCAATCCGGTCCTGTAACCGATTTTGATACGTAGGCAATCTTCAATGGATACAGTCAAAAAAATTGTTTTCACCCATATTAAACTTTTAAATAAATTTCAATGTATAAAATAATGAGTCATTTACTCATTATAAATTTAAAAAATCAAAATTTTAAATTTAAATGAGTTTTATACTCACCAAATCTAGAATAAAAATAATAAACTAAATTTTTTTTAAAGAACTACAACTGGCTTGATTTTAATCTGGCCCTGTGTCCAATATGGATATGTATGCAACCTATTCAAATAGGTACACTCGTAATTATAAGTGAACCCAAATATTCATTTAAAAAAATAGTTGGAATCATAAAAAACAAGGGATATAGTTAAGAGATATATTCTATCTTAAATGGGTCCGACCTATATAATAAAAACTTATTTGAATGAGCAAAATTATATGAAGTAATTTAAAATTTAAGTTTTGCTTAACACTAGCGTTATCTACTTATCTGCTTGTAGGAAAAAAATCAATTCTCAGTTTGGAAATTATGCGATATGTATAGTTGTATATTGATTTTAAGCACCATATATAATTTTTTTTTTTTTTGCGTGTGTATAAATTTAATGCATTTATTCTTGTATTTTTATTCGCCTTTTTAGCTTAGTCCCATATCTTATAATTAGGAAAACTAGTGAGTCTTACATATAGACATCTGTCAAGTCTAACACCCATACCTAGTAGTTTCAAGCTCAAAGAACTAACTACATTTTACTATAATATATATGTATAGTTGGGCTATTGGTATAGCAGTGGCACCAATGCTTGGTGGAGAACTCACCATATGTTTCATTCCTCTTAGGTATTGTAAGACTCGGTTCCTTTTTCTTTTTGTATATATATATATATATATATGCATATATATATTCGACGTGTTGGTTTTTGCTTCATCATAGTAGAACAGCATGTGTATATGTGTTTTACGCTTGTTCGGGTTTTGAAAAGGCATGTTTGGTTTGATTTGGGGCTGTGAAACCTGTTTCCGTCGCAAGGGTTGTCTTCTCCGTCGACCAGTCAACTAGACTGGGTGTTCCAGTCGACTGGGTTGACAGTGTGGATCCAGTCAACTGGATTGGGTGATCTAGTCGACTGGGTTGGGTCGGTAGATATTTTTCGAAATTCCAGTAGCCTTTCCAGTTGACTGAATTGGGGGATCCAGTCGACTAGATCCCTGTTTGGGCGTGGCCTATAAATATCTTGCCTTAGATATTTTATTAGATATTTTATTTTACACATCAAACCTCCACCTTTTCTCTATATTTTTGGGGGTCCCGGGCTTGGTTCTTGGCGAGCGGATTGCGGATCCTTAGTATCCGTGCCGGGAGCTTCGCGTTCATCCGGACGGAATCTCGTTTCAACGAAGTTCGATTTTTGAGGCGTCGAGTTTTTTTACTCAACAAGGTAGAATCCTAGACTATCTTGTCTTTAAAGTGTGCTACGTGCGATTATATGCTTTTCTATTGTTTGAAAATGCTATACATGCTGATTTTTATGTTTAAACCATGTTTGCTCAGATAAAAAGCATGTTTTGCGATTTTTGTGGTTTATTACATGTTGTGGACGTGTGGATGTCCGTGGTTTTCAAAAAGGTGGTTTGAAAATGGAGAGATTTATGAAAAATCTTGAAAACCGTATTTTAGAGGTTTGGAGCTAACCTTCGGGGTTGAGTCTCGGATTTTAAACGTTTGGTTGAAACGATGGAAACATTTTGAAAATGTTGTTTGGTCTCCGTGATTAATGGATGATGTGGTGGATGGCCGTTGGATATTTTGTACATGATTAATGTACTGTTTGAAATGTTTCCTAGTCGAGCTACATGTTGGTTTTTAATGATTCGATAGATGTGTCGTGGCAGCGCGTGTATTTGGGCCGCCATTGCTCCTCGGTGAAAGTCCAAAAACTTGCGCTGATAGGTGCTTCGCTCCTTCGAGTTAATCCTCGTAAAGAAGTGGTAGGTGCTTCGCTCCTTCGGTCTAATTCCCGTAAAGAAGTGGTTGCCCTTGTGTGAGGTGTGTGTTGTTGTGACTCCGTATAGAACTTGTCATAACCTAGCAAGTTTCTGTATGGCTTGGGTCTAGGGTAATGGGTAGGAGTCTATAGTTACCTTTGTCCCGAGTGTGACAGAGTCGGTACATAGGAATCATTTTCGGCTGTGTGAACCAAGTGAAAAACAACATTTTGTTACTATTGTTCTTTAACTGTTAAACGTTATTTGCATTGTTTGAAATGCGTGGTTTTAAGGATGAAAAACCATTTTGAGGCTCGTGTGAGTCGGATGAAAACTTGGGGTTTTGAGAAGTGAAATCGTTTTGAGGCTCGCGTGATTGAGGCAATTTTTATGCTATGTGATTGCATATCCTGCTTTACTGCACTATAATCTGTTTCTATTGGGTTTCGGCTCACGTTGTGGGATTTGTGCAAACTTTTTTTAGGTGAGCGTGGTCACGTAGGTTGATCTTGAGGCACCCGGAGGTGGTTGATGACAAGACTCTTTTGTTTTGTTCTTGTTAAGTAGCTTATACCATTCGTATATGGATCATATTTGGATGTAACATGTTTTAGATTTGAAAGCATGCGTAATGTAATTCTTATGGCCGTGGA